>JAUCMR010000169.1:20208026-20221527 GCA_032357425.1 Enteromius argenteus | reverse complement strand
TCTTCGATTTTTAAAGAAAAATTCGAGTTTCGATTCGATTTTCGATTTTTTTTTCCAATGCACTTAAAAAATGACTGTAGACATCAGATATAGTGTCAAAAGTGCAACTTTATTGCTATGATTGTCCTCAACAGTTAAAATGCGTAGAATCCCAAAACAAAAAGTAAATGACAGGCTCTGTCATTCAACAATTTCAAGCTTTAACCCAGGCTTAAGCAAAAGTGCAACAACTTCACAGTAGCTTAAATTTTCTGTTCAAGAAATCAGATAATCACAAATTTTGTAACATTTTTATTTTGTAACAAATTTTTATATTGTCTGTGGCTTCGCTACGGAGCCTGCTGCACTTCTCCCATTCTTCGGGATGTTTATTCCTCAGGTGCTGGAAAAGATTTGTTGTACTGCTGCTTCCAGTAGTACAGTAGTAGAACTTCCAACAGTCTTGAAACATATTTTGCAGCAATGCTTCGTCTGTGTTTCGTTTGCTGCATTAAAACCAAACCAGTTCCAAATTACGGAATTACCTGTGCCTTTCTTTGGAAGTAGTTCTCTGCTTCATGCTGCCATGTTGTTTTGACTGTGTTACGCGGGGCGGGGGCTGGCTCATATCGTGCTACGGTAACCCACAAGGACGAAACACGGAAAAGTCCGAAAAAACTATTGTGGCAAAAAACTCGAGTTTGCAAAATAAAAATCGTTTTAAACTACAAAATCGATAAATCGATGAAATCGATTTTTTGCCCAGCCCTAAGTTCCAATAATCTTTGGAAACTTAAAAAAAATAATAATTTTTATAGTCATCAATCTTTTCACTTCTGTCTTTATTTGCAGTCCTGAGACCCATTTAAACCCATTAATAAATTTATTGCAATAGAGGCAATATTTGATGCAAGAGATATACACAGCATGTTATAAAGGTATCTTTATGATTATGAAAATAAATGGTATATATGATTCAGTCAAGCTTCTTAAGAAATGAACATTTAACATGACTTGGCTTAGCGGCGGAAAGTCATTCAAGAAAACCAGTTTTGTTCTGCATTATGCAATTTATATGCAAATACAAGATTTTCATTTGAGAGTAAAGGATTCTAAATCGAGGTCAACACTCATATAATAGCATATTAACATTGTTTGTACTTCATGAGGCGTATAAGTCAAATTAAATATTGGGAATAGTGCCATGGGTTTGTTTAGATGAGTATTATTTTATATTATGCTGTCACTGGGCATTGCTATTACTTTAATTAACATTTAAAAGAACAATTCACTTCACAATATTATCATATCATCATACTCTCTTTAACCTCCATGGACTTTGCATTATTTTCTCTCTTATCTGTGATAAAAGTAGTTTATATGATTTATGTGCAACATTTAGTTTTTTGCAATAGCTGAAATGTAATATTTCTATTATGTGTTGTTTTTAGTGTTTTATTCTGTCTTTTTTGTTTTTGTTTTTGTTTTTTAGGAGTGACACAATATAAATCACTTTCCATTTTCATGATTATGGAAAACAAAAGCTTGGATATTATCCTGTCACATATCAAAGAAGAAAGTCATACAGATTTAAATGAACATGAGGCATAGTAAGTGATGACTACTTTTAATTTTTGCCTGAACTATAGCTTTAATTCCCACACAAAAGCAGAGAGAGCAGTGAAAATGCCCAAAATTGTCAGGTGCTGAAAACCACAGACCTGAGCTCCATGAAATCCAGTAGTGCTGAAAAAAAATATAATTTCATTAAAGGTCTACACAACAAAGACAGCATTTATGGGTCAGGACAGAGTCAATGTCCTTTTGAAATGGCCTGGCAACTCTTTGGCTGCTCTTTCTGCTATTGTTTAATGCAGCTATGTAAAGACGTGAACACAAGACTGGATAAACAAGACAAGCTTGAGTTTTAAAAAGACAGCGGTGGATTATTAAGGTCAAAAGCTGCACTAAATCAGCCTTGATATGGATTCCTCCAACTCTGCTGATACTAAACATTTACCAGAGCGATAAAGGCCACTATCAATGGTGTGTTTTGACTTCTTAAAGTCTTGTGGTTTTACATTGTTTCTGGTTTAAAGGCATAAGTAACAACTTTACATATTCAAGCAAGCCATATACATTTTAATCAATGATTAAGTTTACATCCCAGCTGTTTCAAAAAGCCATACCTGTAATGTTTTCTGAATTTTTCATTCTGAGTTCACATAACATAATGAACATTCCATTGTATCATTCTGCTTATGTTACTTTTGAATGTTCTCGGAATGTTCTGAAACAAGCAGTAATATTTAAAAAACACAAAAACATTCTGAGAGCATTCCCTCTTTGCTAGGATCAAAGTAAATCAAGTTTGGTTAACTTTGACCAAGTTATGATGCACTTCTTACATTGCTTGTATTTCTCCATTCACCTGTATTTCTCCATTCACACCACACTAATTACATTCGCTCACGCTAATGTGAACATAATAGCTAAAGAGAGATGATTTACTTGTTAGAGTCACAGTGAAAAATAAGTAATAAAAAAGACTTTTGAAATACTGGTTTTGCTTTATTTAACGTTTTCACTGCTTTGGTACTGCTTTTTACTGTATTTTTGTAGTTTATTTTTTGGAGCATTTTTGTAAAATGTTCAAAGAGCTTGAGTTAAACTTTGCCATGATTTGTTTTTAATAATCAGTATGTTAATATATAAACGTTAATTAATTTGTGCTTGTTGATTGCACAACAATGATCTCCCTCCATCATTCTAGATATCAAATTCTCATCCAATTTCTTTTCTGAGAAGTCACTGCCTCCCTGGCCTCGGAGAAAACGCCCCTGATTTCTATTTTAGATGAAAATAAACTCGTCATCCTGTAAAGCACAATGAATATTAGTCAAGTGTTCTGAGAGGATACACTGGAAAACGGCACAGTTAGTCACGTTGCCGGTCAAGCGGGAAGTCCTTGAAGGGTGCTAATCTCTTTAAACGCTCACAGGATGAATAGTTTAACAGCATCACATTTGGACATCCCAAACTGCACTTCATAAGATTATTTTGCTTATTTTTTCTATATTAGAACGAAAGCTGGGCCACATTTCTATTTATTTCAAATGCATAAACATTCGTTATTGAACAACGTGCACTTTCCAAGAAACTGCACGTCTGTTTTTCGACTTCAGGACAGACCTCAAAAACAAAACAAGACATCTGATCTCTGGATTGGAGAAACAAACAGGAAATGAGGCACAAACACGGCCTACAAGTGGACAAAGAAGATCTTTGAGGACGAGAAGCCAGTGTTTCCCCTCGAAGGTCCTCTGCCCTGACCGAAACCCACACATTCCCAGAGTGGAGCAGGCTTTTCTTAGGAACTCAAAGCCTGTTTGTATCTCGCATCTGTTTGACTATTCAGCTCTGCGGGGAGAGACTGGCTTCTTATCAGAGCACCCCAGACCTAGTCAGCCCATCATATCCGTGCTGGAAATACGCTGAACTTCCAGTAACCGCCCTCAACCTGTGAGAGATGGTGCTCTGCTGCTAAACAGCCTATGAATATATACATAATCCTCTTGAGTGACAACCAAACCCTTCCTCTTCCCCTTCCTCTTCTATCAAGAAGTCAATCTCTTAGCGTGCTACTGATAAATCAAATTTTATTATTAGGTGGCGTGTCATTCACAACACGCGGCTCATCAATGCTTTTGCTGTGGGTCGAAACAGCGACACTATCTAATCCCATCCTGATGCGCTGATATGACAAGGTCACCTAAACCTGTCTAAACCAATCTCAGAGTCACCAGTAAAAGTGTGAAAATGTGTGTAATTGTCATGAAAATGTATCATTTTCTTTATGCAAAATCTAAAAATATGGCTCAAGTATGACTTTGGGTTGTTCGCTTATTGGTTTCACCCAAAAGACTTTAAAACCAAACATATAACCATGAGGGTCACAATTAAAGTTTACAATTATGCAACATGCTCACTGTGTGCACAGAATTTGCCAAAAAAATTAATAAAAATCATCCATAACATATGGATGAATCTTGCACATTCTCGTCATTACAACTTTATGCAAAATCTAAAAATAAAATGACTTGGGAATGTTGATTTATTTTTTTCCTGTTTGCAATTATGTAACGTTCTTACTATTTGGCAGGAATTTGCAAAAGTCATCCAGGCAGTTAAATAAATTTTCACCAAATGTTTCTACCTTGTATGTTGTCATCATTAACATTTGTAATTTTCTAAATAATAATCCTGAAATACAGCTTGGATGTGTTCTTTCACATAAGATTTATAACTGCACAAATAACCATGAGAACCACATTTAAATTCAGATAAGATTTTTACAGTACCTGTTTACAATAAGGCTACCTTCTTACTGCATTGCCAAAATATTTAAAAAAATTAATCAACAACAACCGATGTATGAACATTTTTCACCAACAGTTTCTATATTGTACATTCTCATTAAAATGTTCCTTATGCAAAATCTAAAATTAGAAAGAAATAAGATTTGAACACATTCGTTTATAGGTTTCAACCAAAAGACTGCATTAACGCACTTTAAAGAGCATATAACCATGAGGGCCACAATTAAAGCCAAATATGATTTTCACCTGGTCATGATTATGCATAAATGATGAATTCACAAAAAAAAAAAAGAAAAATCATCCTCGGCAACTGATGGATGAATAAATTTCCAGCCAAGGTTTCTGCAGGTAGTGCATGTGAAATGCATGCATGGGGTGAGATTAGAGAAGGCTTTAATGAAGAGTGTCATATGAGAGGGTGAATTAATTCAGCGCTGTGACTTTTGACCATTACAGCACGGTAAAGTAGATTAACCACTGAAACCGAACACTATCAGAAGAACAGACAGGCAGGGCTGTGAATGTATATTCCCATCAGAGGAAAATTCAGTGACGTGCATGAGACACGTAAAAACTTGATCAAATAGAGGCCTATTTTTAAACTGGTGGGACGGGTTTAATCGGGAGGGGGAGAAAGGTGTGATAAAATTGTGAATGAGAGCCGATGCCATAAGACAATAAAATGAAATGAATCGCTAGCACAACAAAAACACACCCATCAGAGGGGAGCGTTTGATTGGAAGGGAACCAATGACAGCTATTCTTTATGGATTAGTTTCATGGAAGTGCTGCTTTTGGACACAAGTAGTCTTTTTTTCGTCAGTCATCAGTGGAACGTTCCACTTACTGTTATTACTACAATAAAGTGCAAATAACAGTTTCCATTAGCACAGATCATTCTGAATAATGACTTTAAAACTCCACTTTGGACAACAAATAACCATGAAGGCCACAATTAACATCAAAGAAGATTTTACCTGTTTACGATTATGTGACGTCCTCACTGTGTGGCCAGAATTAGCAAAAATCATCCTCAACAAGCGAATATCCACCGACAGATGAATAAATGTCTACTGAACCTTTCTATCTCGGACGCTCTTGTGTATCCAGGAGGGTAAAGTTGTATCTGTGGCTCTATAAACCATAGAGACCGAGCAGCCCTGTCATAGAGTCTCACTTTGACGTATCTTTAGGAATGAATGGTTGCGGGGGAGAAATAATAGGTTTTGCGGAAGGGTGAGCAGCAAATATCCCACGGACGCTCGCTGTAGTCGGCTTGCCCAGCCCGTCTGTTTCGCTCAGTTCATTGATCTGCGGTGACTTCTCCACAGAACTACACCTCCCACTATGGAAGAAACCACTGCGCTCTGTTTAGAGGGGGGGGACTTGCACACAAACAACACTCAAAAACATCACAAAATAAAGTCTTCACTCAAATACTAATCCATATTGCATGTCAAGTATGCAAGCATGCATTTTCATGCACCTTGTAATGTGCACAAAGCTCTGTTTTTTAAAGAGAGGATATTACATTTCATCATCTCCCCTTTGGCTACTCTTGGTTTCCTTTGGCCCGCATACTTCACATTCCAGAGCGAGGCCATCAGGTCTTGTGGTTTTACAATTTCATATGTGCTATATGGACTGATTTAACACTGCGTTCAGAACAAGAAGCCAAAATTACGTAAAAATCAATGTCAATAAAATAAAGATATATTCCAAAACGAGTCATTTATAGCTATTCAGTGTTATCTAACTGCAGGAAGAGCTGGTATGTAAACTGACTCTCCTCTACGGCTGGAAGATCTGGCTGTGTGGTTAGGGTGAAATTCATGAAAATATGTTCAGGTCATGCTTAGCCTTGTAAAGAGAAGGAAGAAACCAGAAATTATATTTTGCATGAGTTAAATTAAGCGTATTGTAGGACCATTAAAGCTTTTTTGCAATGTGGCAGAATTTTCATGACAATTAGACACAGATGACCTTAGGAGTGCTTTACTTTTTTGCACTTATTTTGAATTAAGGTAATTTTATTAAATTATATTTATTTAAAAATATTAAATTGCACTACATTTAATCAAATATGATAAACACTTGATGCTTCTTCTTCACTGTCTACTGCTACTCATCCATTTATACACAAATAGTAAGAAAAATGTCATTTTTGTAAATGCATGCAGCATGTCTTGTGTTTCTCCGCCATTCTTGCTCTGTCTCTAAGGCTGTGATGAACGTAAGGCACGTCCTCACACCTAAACACTGCATTTCCTGTTATCTACTTAAATAACTTCCCCTGAGATCATGGGTTTTCGATTTCACTCTGCTGTTTTGAATATAAATTTGATCTTAAGAGCACCGAAAACACCTTGTGGTATCAATAATCCCACAGCTCCGGCCGATCGTGCTTAGACAGCAGTTTATGTCAGATAGTTAGGATGTAAATAGGTCATTTAGAATCACACAGAGAGCAGGAGTAAGATCTTTGCCCTTGGATCCTATCCTTTTCCTGTTTGTGACCAAAAAAATCAGACTGGAAAACATCTGCTATTCAGGACAGAGCAAACATGAGTGCATCAACACCAGACACAGATCAGATGAGAAACAAAGCAGTCAGCATCAAATATTTGGCTCAGTTACACACAAAATAGCTTCTGTCAAAGCTACAACAGAAATAAACCAGATCTCAGAATAAATGGCACAAAAAGAGATGAAAACTGACTAAAGATTTAAAATACGGGGGCAAAAGGGTCACTGTAGTTAATTGATGCATTTGGGTCAACAAAAGCATTAATAGATTTTAATTTACTTAATACTTACACAAGAAAGGATGCATAAAATTGATCAAAAGTGACAGTACAGACATTTATAATGTATTTAATTTCAAATAAATGTTGTTTATTTCAACCTTTCTATTCATCAAAGAATCCTGAAAAAAATTAAATACTTAAATTTAAATACTGAAATTTTTGATCAAATAAGGTACAATTTCATAAAGTATTCTAGGAAAGCATTTATTGTGTTCTGCGACCGCGCGCAAACTGATACGGATGCATTTTAAAATGTTACATAAAGCAAAGAGGTGGAATAATGTGGTTTTCTGCACTCAAAAGGATACTCAGGGTCATGATGGTGACCTGCTGTCACCTTTCGCTCTGCCGTGTATGTGTTTGCATGAATGATGGCAACGTGTCAACAGCCAAATAAGGTAGCAGAAAGAGATTATTCAGCTAAAGCAGAGGGTCAGAGCGCAAAATTAAATGAAATGGCAACAAAAGAGGCTAAAATTACAAATAAATAAATATTTATGTATATATATATATATATATATATATATATACACACACACACTGTAAATATACACATACATATATAAATATACATACATATATACACATTCTCTCACACGCACACACAATAAATAGTTTAATAAAATAAATGCAATTATATTTATATAAATAAATGCTCTATCCCAAATGGCACTCCTTTTCATTTGCAAGCACTATGAGCCAGTTCGGACTTCACAGATGACTATATTACCTAAAATGTAGACTGGGATGAGGACTGTGAGAGGGAGCCATTTGGAACGGGACCAAAGTCTGGCACGATCATCCCATAAGACAGAAACATAGAAAGTGAGAGTGAGTTCACATAAAGCCTGGCACAACGTGCAGAGACATTTAGAAACGTCCTATCAAAAATATTGACCTAAAAGACAAAATATTGAACACAAACTCAACTAAAACTGGCTTTTAACTTCAGATATTTCCACTCTTAGTGGGATATATATATTATCTTACTATATAAACTTTTGCTATTTTCAGCAAAATCCAAAAAAAAAAGTGTGCATCAAGAGCTAAAATAAAAGATCTTGATGAGATCATCAGAACTGGAGAGTCGTTTTAGAAAAAGATACATTTAGATAAAAGATTAAGAAGTCAAGTCAAATTTGTACAGTGCTTTTCACAATACACATTGTGATCCAGATGTTTATGTTTGCTATATCTTAATATCTTCATGTAGGTGTATTATTAGAGTTGGACATGAAAGCTTACAGTTTGCAAAGATACCAACAAAGATTTGCTATTATATATCGCTTTAGGTAAAAATACTGTATGTATGCAGAAATAGTTGGACATAGGCCTACTTATAAGTCCAACATATATATATATATATATATATATACACACACACACACACACACCATGGATATAAAAAATGTAAAAGTCATTGCAAATTTATCTCACAATTCAGACTTTGTTTCTCGCAATTTTGAAAGGCAAAAAGAACTCTGAGAAAAAAAAAATAAAACAGTCAGCGAGATATAAACTAATTGCAAGATATCAGCTCACAATTCAGATTTTTTCTTGCAATTGTTACAATTACAATTACTATTACAATTATTGTTACATATTTACTTTAATTGCATAGCAGGCATTCCATAATATAGTTACATTTTGTGATGATATAAACAATCACGCAGCTGAGATTTGTTCTATAGTATTTCTTGCTTTACGTGAATGTACTGCACATTAAATAGGATATACCTTTAAAACACCCATACAAATATTTACCCTTTGGAATAGCACAGAAAAAAAATATGAATTCAGTCAATTTCAGGACATATTTGTTGACATTGCACGATAAACAGAAGCGAAACCAGTTAAGAAACACTGGTTTATAATAGCAAGAATGTTTAACAAAATCTAGAGGAGCTTTAAACCTACAGGAAAGCAGCCCACAAATCAGTTGCAAAGTAGCCCTGCTTGACATGGTACAGCTGTCTATGCTGTGTGTGAAGAGAAAACAAATGAAGAGGAAAGCGTTTGCTTCCCCCACAGGCGATCAGAGCGACTATATATCACACTCCAACCTGCCAACATGTGAGCACACATGCATGTGCATAAATCCATGCACACTTACACTCTCTTTCTCTCTGAACTGTAGTTACGGTGCCCTACAAACACCTTTGACTGCTAAACGAGAAGCTTTTGAACTCCAATGCAACTCTAAAGCGCCACATTAAAGCGAGCGTGCAACTTGCCCAGACCACATTCTCAACATACTCCCTGCCTTCCACCGTAATGGAGAAACATTTCAGCCAGTGACTTCCTACCTTGTTCGGTCTCGGTCATTTTGCTCTGTATAAATAAAATGTTGCAATTTGCGAGTTATCCGACGTACCTTCCTGCCTCTGCCGTCTGGCTCGAAACGAGGACCCCATCTTCTTGGCAGGGGCCACATTGTAGTCGGCGACAGCGACAGCTTCGAGTTTGTCACGGCAGGCGCTCATGCACTACGAAAGCAGTGTTTACATGTGTGCGTCCGTCTGTCACACAGGAAGACACCTCTTTCACACAGATAGTTAGTGAGAGAGAAAAAGAGAGAGAGTTTGGATGCGTGCAGGGCAGCTGGGAATGAAACACTGCATTAACAGTATGCACTGAACAGTATGCACTGTATAAAGTACTGCCTACTACGATTCAAAATAGTGCATTATGCAATGCTAAATGTTTCTGTAAGCCCTTGATGGGCTTATTTTGTATAGAAAATGCATTTAGGCTAATGCATTAGGGATATGCTTTAAAGGGATAGTTCACTCAAAAATTTAAATTGGATGTTTATCTGCTTACCCCCAGGTCATCCAAGGTGTAGGTGACTCTGTTTCTTCAGAACACAAACAAAGAATTTTAACTCAAACCATTGCAGTCTGTCAGTCATATAATGGAAGTCAATGGGCACCAAACGTTCCAAAGCTCTGAGAGTAAAACAAAACAAAAAACATACACAGACGAAACCAAAGTAAACCCTACAGCTCATGACGATACATTGAGATGTTAAGACATGAAACATGTCTTAAACGTTGTGTACAAGAGGTAAAAAATTATATAAATACTGTTCAGTTTTTTGCACCTCAGTGCTGGACTCAAATGAAGGTGTAGAACCATCTCAAGGATGATCAGAAGAAATGGACAGCACCTGAGTTACAGCAAAGGGTCTGAATACGTAGGACCATGTGATATTTCAGTTTTACTTTTTTAATAAATCTGCAAAAATGTCTACAATTCTGTGTTTTTCTGTCAATATGGTGTGCTGTGTGTACATTAACGAGGGAAAAAAATTTACTTAAATGATTTTAGCAAATGGCTGCAATATAACAAAGAGTGAAAATTTAATGGGGTCTAAATACTTTCTGTACCCCCTGTATATACAGTGTAGTACTCAAAGGCTTTAAATATTATGATCCATTGCTAAATTTGAGCTATATTAATATAGTTAGTTAATTTATATTTAATATAGTTAGTTAATTAATATAATTTAGTTAATTTTACTTTAAATTCTGTGTTGTTAAGAATGATCAATGTTAATAAGTAGTCCAATCAAAAAGACAACGAAGATCATAATGCTCAGAATTTATATGTGTAATTTATTTGCATATATCATAACACGCCTTGCTGAGACATGATTATAGCATGCATTCAGTTTAGACATGGATGTTGTGCATGTTAGTTAGCAGTCTTTAGTGTATGATTTTGTCTAAATTAGAAGAGGAATGGGACTTCATTTTATTCAGTAAAATGAGATCCTCTAAAGTCCATGACGGTAATATGATTTGTCTGTTCAGCTTGACACAAAACAGCATTTCACAACCCACACATGTAATTTTAAAATGATCACAACACACAAGACAGCACATCTGGAGATTTAAAAATGATGAGAAGATGATTATGAAGTCTTTTGTGCATGAAAAGCTGACAATCACATTGATATTCCCGCAATCCTGTGAAATAGTCACATGTAAACTGTTTATTTGCAGAAAATGAGTGTATGTAAATTGCTCTTAGGGAAATACAGTGACACTGTAACATGTCAGTTGTGATGTTTTCATAAACTCTGATAATGAATATATATTAGTGCTGTCAAATGATATACTATAAAAATATACTGTGTACTGTGCACAAACATATTATGTGGACAAACACTTTTATTTTGTTTGGATGGATGGATGGATAGAAGCCGGCAAAACCCCATCACCACCTCCACGAGGTGCCGGCTGGAAACAACTACCTCCGGGAAGTTGGCCAACGCATCGGTTGACGTGACTTTCCCCTTGGTCGCATCAAAAATGCAGATACGTCTCAAATTTCGAAAGACTATGCTAGGGCGTCCCCCGTAGGCGACGCGCGCCGTCCTCGCCCAAACGACGTGAGAAGTGGACAAGGGCTACCTGCCCATGGACGGGGCAGGCCAAAGAAGCAAGTCCATTTACGCCTTGGAACACTCAACATCGGAACGATGACCGGAAGAAGCCGTGAACTATCTGATACTCTCAAGACACGTTGCATCGACATTGCGTGCATCCAGGAGACCAAATGGGCAGGAGCGAAGGCAAGGGACATTGGCGATGGATTCAAATTATACTACAACGGCAAGAGGACACAGAATGGCGTGGGAATTGTGCTCTCCCAGAAGCTCCAGGACAGCGTGGTCGAGGTAACTCAAGTATCTAACCGCCTGATGTCACTCAAGATCGACACTGGAGCGACCGTGCTACGAGTCCTGTCATGCTATGCGCCGCAATCGAACTGCAGAGAAGACGATAAAGACAAATTTTGGGAATGCCTTGAGACCCACTTACGATCGATTGGCCCAGAAGAGCATGTGGTTGTAGGAGGCGATCTCAATGGACACTTTGGCCGAAAAATAAATGGTTCTGAATATTCTCATGGGGGCCAAGGGTTTGGGACCCGGAACGACGATGGAGGCCGCGTCCTGGACTGTGCAGAAGCGCACGACCTTGTGGTGACCAACACCTTCTTCAAGAAGAAACCGACGCATCTTATCACGTACTCCAGCGGCGGACGGGACACCCAAATCGACTACTGGCTTACCCGGCGATGCCACCTCAACCTGGTGACCAACGTGAAAGTAATTCCATCAACCAACATTGGCCCCCAGCACCGGCTACTCGTCATGGACCTCCGTCTCGACCTTGGCCAGCGACGACGGACCCAGACAGTTACCACCAAGAAGATCAAATGATGGAGACTACCCGAATGCAAGCAGCAACTTGCAGAAGCCCTTCGAAACATCGCCCTAAGACCAAATCAACCAGTGAATGCCACCTGGGAAGAACTGACCAACCAAATCCACCAAGGGGCGAGCCAAGTCCTTGGAATGACAAAGCCAGGAAAATGCTTCATTGATAAGCAAACTTGGTGGTGGAACGAGGATGTGCAGAAAATCATCAAAGAGAAGAAAACGGCCTTCTCAGGATGGAGAAGATCTCCAAAGATACAAGGCCCTCAAACTGGCAGCAAAGCGAGCAGTGGCCCAGGCGAAAACGGCACATTATGACCAACTCTACAAGGAGTTGGACACTCCAGAAGGTGCAAACAAGACCTATCGCTTAACCAAGAATCGCCATCGCGCAACGCAGGACATTGGCCAAATCAAGCACGTCAAGGACGCCAACCATCAGGTCTTGCGAGACCCACCCGCCATCCTCGCGCGTTGGAGCGAATACTTCTCAACAATCTGCAATGAAGAATTTCCTCACCCGCCAATATGAAGCGCTGACCCTCTCCCAGGATCTGTGCAACCGATCACTACCGTGAAGTTGAACATGCCATCAAGAAAACGAAAAAGCCACCGGACCTGACAACATCCCAGCGGAAGAATGGAAGCTCCTTGGCCGACACGGCGCCCAAATTCTCACCATCCTCTTTAATCACGTTGTCGAAGAGGGAGCAGTTCCAGCTGCCTGGACCACAAGCACCACAGTGCCTATCTGGAAGAACAAAGGCGATGTCACCGAGTGCTCCAATTATCGGCCAATCCGACTGCTATGCCACGCCCTGAAGATCTTCGAGCGAGTCCTTGACGCCCGCCTACGACAGATCGTCACCATCACACCAAACCAATGTGGCTTTGTTAAAGGCAGCGGCACAACTGATGCCATACATGCAGCGCGACTCCTCATCGAGAAACACAGAGAGAAGAACAAACCAGTCCATCTGACTTTCCTGGATTTGGAAAAGGCGTTCGACAGGGTGCCTCATGAGCTCATCTGGCATGCCTTACGAACACATGATGTCCCCGAAACCTATGTCAACTGGGTCAAACTTCTCTACAGCAACGTCACC
>JAUCMR010000169.1:20196740-20207926 GCA_032357425.1 Enteromius argenteus | reverse complement strand
ATGTGAAATTGATTGTCAATCAGCGTTGCTTCCTAAGTGGGCAGTTTGATTTCACAGAAGTGTGATTGACTTGGAGTAACATTGTGTTGTTTAATTGATCCTTTATTTTTTTGAGCAGTGTATATGCATTTTATATATATATATATATATATATATACACTGTAAACATACATACATACATAAATACATGCATGTACAGTATATGTATTATATATGTATATTTATGAATATATATGTATTCTTTTTAATGTGCTTTTTGGTGGTTTTGTTCTTTTTGGAGCTTAATTGTATTTGTATGACCTAAGTTGAACTTCTACTAATAAAAGCAAACCAGTTTGGATCCCATATGTACAGCAAAAAATACCAACAGAAGTGGCATTTTGGGGTGAACTGTCCCTTTAAGTGCGGTGTAGCACAAACAGGCACCTGGTAGGACAGAAACAGATGTCCTGAGATAGAAATGAGGTCACAAAATCTGAATCACATCAACTAATATAGGACAGGCCAATAAAGAGACAACACTTGGTCATTCTTTAGAAGCTAAAATAAGGTTCCTGAGACCTAACCTAAACTCAGAGTCATATTCCTGGTCTGGAATTGAAATAGAGATGGTTATACAGTTAAATATATAGTACAGAGTCTGCCAAAAGACTGTATGGGGTACTGTTGAGAATAAAGTGATTTTTTAGAAAAACACACTTTAAAATAATAGTCTGAGAAATCTACATTTTTTTAAATGGAACCGATTATTGAGATGAAATTTGAATATAGATTTTTTTTTTTTCTCGAGTATCATATGATGCATTATCCTTTATTGCTCATATACAAGAGACATACATACACACACACACACACACAGACATATAATATATATATATATATATATATATAAATGCAAAATGTGCAATTTTATTTTATATAATACAGTTATAGCTATCATATAAACACAAATGATTGATTAAGATACTCGTATTTTAACACTGACACACATTTTAGCAAGATTTGTCTAATAAATGATGTAAGGATAATCAAGTAAACTTGCTTCAGTCCAGTAAATGTGCATCTTGAAATATTACTTACAAAATAAAAGTTTCAGGATTTGAATCAGTAGTTTTCAACACTGTCACATGTCAATATTTGTGTCTATTTTTAAATAAAATTCTACCAATGAAATAAGCAAATTCATGTGTAAAATAAATATCATGTTGTTGTTTATTGCTATATTCATTGGAAATCAGAACATAGATGGACTACACCACTGTAAATTAAAAGAAGAAAACATGATTGGTTTAAACGCAATCAGTCCGATCAGGCGTTCTGGGTTTCCTATCACTTTAAGCATAATAGCAAACAGGTTTAAGGAGCTCAAAGCACAGGCTTTGGTCTCTCTCTCAGCTCTGAGCACCTCATTGCTAAATTCCTCATCATCCGCTCAATCAACTCTTCCGTCTCGAGGCCTCTGGGCGGCTGGTGTGATCCACTCATGCTGATGTGTGACTAACCACAACACTTAGTCCTGTGCTTCATTCAATGACAAGAAAAGCACCACACTACTCCAGTCAAGCACAATGATGGAGGACAGAGTGGACTAGGACCTGCATTCTTAGATATGCACTGTTTATGGAGTAAAGATGCAAGATCTCATACAGCAGTGTAGAAAGACAAGGCAGATTTTTAAAGTGAGCTCTCTGAATGCCAGCAGTGGTTTCAAACTAATTTTCGTGAGTTGCCATGCATGACGATCACAAACAGCTAAATCAGTTCCTTAAAGTGGCCACTGAATGAAAGGACTCCCTTTCATTAGGGACAACATATTTGAGTGACAGTATACAGCGTTTCTTCATTACGGCAGTCAGAGTGGGCCGATCAGTGAAAAATTACATCATCTGCTTTAAAACCACACAGACATTTGGTTCCATTCACAAAGAGTAAGAAACAGCCCTGTTTATTTGAGATGCTCTGGTTGAGCATTGCTTATGAACTGCAAAGTGAACTCACATCAAATAATGCCCCCTACTGAGACGAAACAAGAACGCCACTGAAGAATAATCAAGTAAAGTTTGACATGATGAAAACCACATGACACAGGGACAAACTCCCCCTGTTAGGCCTCCCTCTAGAAATGCCGCCAAGACATTAATGAGTTTCTGATGAATTACACAAACTGCCTAAGAGGCACTCGACGCATCTTGTGCCTTACTACAGCTTCCCAGCTAACAAATGTGTACCTTAAGTCATCCATGAACTGCCTACAGTCTGTTTAGTGGTCAAGCTTTGAACCATGGAGCACACAGTAAAACCAATAAACCAAGAACATACCATACAGTACATTCTCAAAATAAAAAAAGAACCAAAAGCTGTCAACATGGCCCCTTCAAAACTAATATGTACCAATTAGATACTATTGCTTACACTTTAGGTACAAATCTGTACCTTAAAAGGTACTGAAATGCACCTTTCAGGGGTAAATGAAGTACAAAGGTATACCTTTTGAAAAGGTACTTTCCCAGTGACAGCTTCTGTACTTTATTTCTCTTTTTTTATCCCTGACAGATGCTAAAAAAGGATAAGAATCAAAACTGGCAACCCAGCAAGACTGAGGATTAAAGGAAAGGGCAAAAGAGAGATAGAAAAAAACTTGCGAAAAATCAGAGAGGATGACAGAATAACAGGGAAAAGTGAGATATTATGGTGATCAGGAGACATTTCAGAATGCCGCTCCATTGACAGCAGTGGATTAGTGAGCGGCTCGGCCCGCTGAAGTGAACACCGTCTTGCATCATAAATCAACACAGAAGGTTAAACGCCTTTAATGTACTTAGAGAGGCGGCACAGTTCCCTCTGGACTGTCACTCAGTGTTTAACTTTCCACACAGTGAATCACTACAGTGTCGCATAGACGCAAAGACTGTGCAATAAAGCCACGAAATGAGTGACATTCAGCCATTTGACAAAATTCCATAAATCCTCAATATACATACTCATATATAATTCCAAAAATACTCAGGCAACATTTTTAATTTCACAGCATTTGCTCTTAAACAGCTTAAAAGGGGTTTTTCTTCCCCAATCAGAGAAACCACTCGATCCTAAGTAAATTCATAAAAAAACATAAAAAATTCAAGTTGAAAATGACAAACCCATAGATATAACAATAGAAAGGCAGAACTATAGACTGATAGAAACGACACAAAACAACAGATATGATAGACATAACAATATATTGACAGGACGACAGAATGATAGAATGATAGACGCAATAATAAATAGAACAATAGAACTACAGAACAATAGAATGATAGAATAGAATGATATATAGAATGATACAAAGGATAGACAGACAGAACATGCACAACCTCTCGCAGACACGTGCCTAGACCGTGGCTAAACTATTACGAAGGCAAACCAGATGTTCTAATTTTGAATTTGCCAAAATTATAGAGGCCCCTCACAGGCAGCTTTGATAGAGGGACGAAGAGCTTGTAGAGCATGAGGTCATTAAAGTGGAATTCAAAAGCCAACAATGATGAGAAGTGCAAGAGTAAATCATACGCAGAGTGACTTCAAAGACCACAGACTCATTAGTCAGAGAAAATCAAAGGTGATCTACCAGAAATGACTGCAATGCACAGAGAGGAATGAATACTGTATCTACACTACCTGAAAATTAATTTTGTAAATCTATATTAATATTTATGAATATTTATCTTGTGCTGGTGCTTAACTGAATGGTTCAAAATAAAATAAAATAAAAATGCTGCCTTTAGTAAAAATGTGCAAAACGGTTTTGATGAGCCGCCCACAGACACTTCCGACACTGTACAAGTGTAACTTGTTTGCTGTTGATTGATCTGGAGTGTTAATGGACATTGATCACTGCAATAAGCTCTTTGACCTCTCCGACAGCTCAAAATGTGTCAATATTTGCATTGGCTGAGTGGCAAAGAGCCGGCGTTTGTAAGCAACACTTTGTCTCTGAGGTCTTTATGCTAGAGCCTCACGCAACATTTTCCTGAGTGCAGAACATTAAGAATATAATTTCATGGCCAAAACCTAATTTTAAGCTTAAAATAAGATATATATATAAAAAGAAAAGCACAACCTGTTTATATGTGTTACTGTTTATATTTTGCCCCACTTATCAATGCATATAATTCAAACTAACAATTATTTTAAACATATCTTTCACCAACTTTCTCTGCTTCTGCAACAACCTTTCTTTTTAGCCTTCCATTGAAGCACCTGACTCCATTTTGGTAGCGCCCACTTTTCACAGTCCAGTTACTAATGGTTTAAATCAAGTAGCCTACCTACTCCTCTATATTTTGATTTTAGTTAGGGAAATACATAACATTACAGAATCAAAGCAATCTGCAAATTGCATATTAACTAATATCTTGAAAATTATTTAGAGTAAAATTCAATTTGTTA
The DNA here is from genome assembly GCA_032357425.1 of Enteromius argenteus. Lineage (NCBI taxonomy): Eukaryota > Metazoa > Chordata > Actinopteri > Cypriniformes > Cyprinidae > Enteromius > Enteromius argenteus. The sequence continues at coordinate 20,203,495 of JAUCMR010000169.1, read as the reverse complement.
CCTTGCATGTTCATTTTTACATAAAAGTTGTAAAAACGAACATAAAACTTTACACGAAGGTCTGATTTAAACAGTAGCCGTAGTATATATATATGCGCTACCAGTTCAAAGTTTGGAAGGCTTATGTTCATGAAGGCTGCATTTAATGTAATATGGTGAAATATTTTTACCATTTAAAATAATGTGTTTCTATTTTAATATACTTTAAAATATAATTTATTTCTGTAATGCAAAGCTGAATTTCCATCAGTCATTACTCCAATCTAAAGTGTAACATGATCCTTCAGAAATCGTTCTAATATGCTGATTTATTATTAGAATTATGTTGGCAAAGTTGTGACGGCAAATATTTGTTTTGGAAACTGCAATATAATTTTTTCAGGATTCTTTGATGAATAAAACGTTATAAAGAAGCATTTATTAAAAACATAAATCTTTTCTAACAATATAAATATGTGCCATCACTTTTCATCAATTTAACACATCCTATAGCTGAATAACAATTCCCTGACCCCAAACCTTTGAATGGTAGTGTACATTGAAAAAAATATCACAGGCTCCAAAAAAAATATTAAGCAGCACAATAGTTTCCAGTACTGATAATAAATCAGCATATTAGAATGATTTCTGAAGGATCATGTGACACAGAAGACTGGAGTAATGATGCTGAAAATACAGCTGCGCATCACAGGAATAAATTACATTTGAATGTATATTAAAATAGAAAATCATTACTTTACATCGCAATAATGTTTCACAATATTACATTTTTCTTGTATTTTTGATCAAACAAATGCATAAGAAACATACTTTTTTTAAAATACATATACATATACATACAAATACATATACTAAAATATATAAAAAAAATATATATTTAATTAACCTTCAATACCTTTGTTTCAACATATGTTCAAATTTACAAAAAAGAGATTGTCCAGCCCAGCTAGTCCTAAAAGTCTCAGACATTCATTTATAATTCAGAGTTTGGAGGAAGTGCATTCTAAGCTTTTAGGTATTGGATGTTGCCCGCTCTTTTTCTGTTACTTCTGTTTTGTCCTCTGCTGACATCAGGACAGGTCTCTCTTCGTAGGAGAGCATGTCTCTTTCCATTCACAATGTCATCTCTCCTCAGCAGGTAATCAAACCCATGCCAAGTATAGAGTTTGGGCCCAGGGATTTAGTTTTGGATGCTGCTAGCGAATAAATCACATCTGCTTCATTCTGAACACCTGTTTCCCGCATCTTCTGGTCATATATGATGACATCTACAGCTGTAGACAGAGTCCTCATCCCTGCAAAGTCCATTCCTCCAATGCCAGTGCAGCAGGACTGCAGAATCACAGTCTGAAAGGAAGACTGAAAGGCTTCCACTATATTCAAAAAGTGCCTGAGCTTTAGGAGGATTTGGGATCCTTTTCCACTCCATTCACTAAAGCGGAATGCTAATTAAGAGACCAGAGAGGTCGGAGAGAGTGAATGACCAGAGAAAAAGAGGAGGGAACACAACCATCGGCTGAGTGACAGTTAAAGAAATACTTCACCCAAAAGTGACAACGTTGTCATCATTTACTCACCCATCGCGTGAACGCCCAAGCTGGGTTTTTTTTGCATAAAAAGAAAGGGCATGGTAATTAAAAGCTCCAAAAAGAAGTAAAAACGTAGTCCATATGACTAAGTCATGTGACAGCTTTGCACGACTGAAATTGAAGTCATTATTCACTTTCCCTTGTGAGATACATGTTACTGCAAATCTGAGATGCTAAAGTCTCTATTTGTAAAGGTTGTGGTTTAGAAGAAAAAATATTTTTCATTTTGTGTTCTTGAGGCTCAGAAGAATAATATATTGCTCTCTTTTAACTCAGGAGACTTAATGGCATTCTCACAGACTTTATCAAAGATGCTTCTCTTATAATTCTTTAAAGACAAAAATTGACATAAATGGGACATTTGTTGAAATAAAGTGAAAGTATGGGGATATCAAATGAACATGAGAATTGGATGAGACTAACTTTTACGAAAGTAAAATTTCAGCAAACTCTCTCAAACTGATTTGGCAGGACTCAAAAGCTTTGAGATTGGTATATGAACTTCTCAACAAACTCATCCACTGTGAAATCTCAGCTCGTGGTTCCTAAAAAACATCACAAGTGAGATCTCTAATGCCTCAATTGTGTCTCCAATGCAAAATTAAAAGAAGAGCAAATACAGATTTTTACACTTGCTTCTCCTGAGATTTCCTCCTGCTTCTCAAATGTAAAAAAGTTTACATTTAAATTCCATACTTGACAGATTATCTTTGCAAATCTGATTACAGACTAAGATCTAATTTAGGACTTTTTCCTCTGGAGACAAGACACTTTACTCTATTTAATCTCACTCTTCTCTAAAACAAAGATCTTATCCATGTCCCAGACTGAGGTAATCACTAATAATGATGACATTTCCGAAAAACATACAAAATTACCTTTTTTTAAGCACAGAGAAATACACTTAAAATGTGACATGCACAATAAAAAAAAATGCATTGACTTTTCAATGCAAATGAAGTTTCTGCTGAAACAAAGTGAAAGTATAGTGATATAAAATGAATAAGAGAATTGAATAAGAAGTCTCAGACTAAAACAATCACTGGAAGTGTTAAAATAATGACGTTTATGGTCACCTTTGGAGCTCGGACATATGAGTCTAATGTTGCGTTGAAAAGAGCAGCTTGGATATTACAACACAACCATTTTTAATGAGATTAACAAATGATGACAATATTCACTTTTGAGCACACCATTTCTTAACAACACAGCATAGAGTGATCAGTCAAGCGACAGGCTAGTGAATGTCCAGAAAATACATCCATTTGCACCAAAATATATAGTGAAAGACACTTAAGCCCGCTGCTCCAGCAAATCTAATTCACTGAGTTCTTTAATCAAAAGTAGTCCATACCACTTGTGCTCTATAGTGCATGCTTCATATGACAGTGACTGATATGTTCACGTTTATCTTCACTTTGCAAGTTAAGTAGGAGATTACTGAAAATTCAAGATGCAAAATCATCCATTTAATGCTGTGTTTGTCTAGAAGAAAAAAAAAATTCATCCTTGAGGCCCAGAGGAAGCTCAAAGGTTGCTCTTTTTTACTCAACTGACTTAAGAGTTCTCATACAGGTTGCATTTACGTATCAACTACTAATATGCATATTACTATCTAATATGCTTCTCTACAGTTCTTCAGGAGACATAAGCAACAGGCTATGAATGTCCAGAAATACATCCTTTTGCACCCAAACATGAAAAACACTCAAAACGTGATGTGTGCAATGAAACAACCAGCACTGATCTAATTTGTTGAATTATCCATTATTCAATCCCACCCATCAAAGTCAAGTGGTGTGACCCACGGCTCACCCAGAACATGCAGGACAGGCAGACCCAGGTGCGTGCGCGGCCGGCCAGCGCGGCTGGCAAGCTGAGAGACACAGAGGGCATCACGAGATCAGGCTGACGGCTTCCTCTCCACTGGATCCTGCACAAGACGCATAACTATTCCACACGCTGGTCCCACAACGCTCCACAGATCCATGACACGCTGAGGAGAGCTGCATCAACTGCCGCTGCTGTCCTCCTCACCACTCTCTTATTCCAGGCGCCCTCCCTCTCTCCGTCTCTCTCTCTCTCTTTTTTTGGGGTCATGTAGCTCGGCTCCACAGGAGAGAGGGGGAGGTGACTGAGAGCCTCTTTATTTCTCCCCACTGCTCTCCTTGTCGGCTTTAGCCCCTCCTCTCTCCATGTCTCTCTTCAGTCTTACTTTCATTCACATCTTCCACCCCCTGCTTTCCTCTTTAACCTCCCCCATGAGCAGATTTTCTCTCGCTCGTTCTCATCTCCAACTCCTCTCGCTTCTCCTGCAGCTACAGGAAAGAAACATCAGAATTGTTTCTTCTAATTAAAGTCACCTGCGTCTCAGATGTTGTCTCCTAAGAAAAGGAATGGGAAATGTCACGTGTGTCTAGATTTTCAGATAAGAGACCTCAACACGATTGCTGTGAGTCAAATGACTGAGATTTAATATGGACTTGAATATAGTCAAATTATCTAAACAGTTAACTGTTTGACTGTGGATCCACAAATGAAAAATCACAAATGAGGATTCTTTAATATTTCAATGGTTTCACATAATTGGAGATTAAAAATATATGTTGATTTTATCTCAAGTCATCCAAAGACAAATTATCTGAGTTATAAGTGAGCAATCCCTGAGCATGAGAAATGAGATGAAATGTTGAATGAATGGATTTGAATTTTAGTTTGGCAGACTTTCAACACTCTCTCTTTGCAATGCATCTCCTCCAGAATGTCAGAAGAAATCAATGTCAACAATGTCTCAAACTGTGCTCTGATTTGCAAAGAATTCAAAAGCCTGGATATTTGAATGTCATTTAAATTGAATCTTTCTCAACAACTCCGCCAAGTTCAGATGAACCGAGCTATGGACAAGCATGACAACAGAATTTTTTCAACAGATTATCCACATTAATTTGACAACTTTAACCAAGCCAAGCCGTGCCGTGCTGTACTGAACCGTGCCGAGCCGAGCTGTACCATCCAGTGGAAAAGCACCATAATTTCTTACTGGAAGCCAAAAATGTTCTGAAAACAAAAAAAATATACTTAATGGAGTTGTCAATGAAGTATCAACTTTATTTAAGTCTCCTGAGTCATAAAGGAGGAATTGATTGTTCCACACATTGTTCCTCTAGGCACCTAGGGGGTGAAAAAAACTCACAAATAACTATCAATATTTTCTCCAAAACAAGACCTAGGCCTATCATATCTCAGATTTGTCTCCTGAGAAAAAGACATGGGTATTGTCAAATGTGACTAGAGTTTCAGAGATCTCAACAAACTGTGCTCTAAAGATTTGTAAAGATACAATTGATTAAATTAACTTCCAACAAAATCCAAATGATCTAAACTATTAACAGCTAACCACTGAGCAATAAAATGCTCATCTAAGAAAAAAAACATTACAAACGGTACCCATTTAATGCCTCTTTCTTCTTAATAGTAATAAAAATGAAAGCAAGTGGAATTTAACTTTTGTTTTTGCAGATGTTTCCTGTCTCAAACTGTGCTGAGAATGGACAAGATGTTGACAAGAGTGTCTTTTGATTGCAACTCAAACTTTAACTCAAACACTTCATCAGATTCTTCCCAGACTAACCACATTATTACACAAAACTCTTAATGCATGTCAACAATTGTTTTATTTGTGTCTTTTGTCTCATTACTTAAACATCATTGCAAACTCTACTCAGTCTCTTGAGTTATAGAAAAGCAACCTCAGAGCAACTAGACTGTTCCAAATACACCTAAGAAAGAAAACTGCTTTAAAATGTTGGTTCTCACAAGAAAAAAGATTAAATGGAAAGCAAATTAAGATGCTAGTAATTTAAGATTTACGGTAATTTCAAAGTTTCTGTAATGTCTCAAACCATGCTTCATCAGATAGACAGCCTACAATCAGTATTTCAATATGAACATTTCTCATCAGACTCTTCAAGCTATGATCTGAGCTATATATCAAAGCTATGGCTCTACACTTATACTGCATGTCAACTACAATCTCGCTCGTGTTTTTAGGTCCCTTGCAAATTTTAAAAAGAAAAATATATCGATTTTAAAGTGACAAATTTTTAAGAACACCACAAGCCTGGAAAGAGAGCAACCTCAGAGCAAAGAAATTTTCCTCTGGGTCTGCAAATCTCCTTTAATGCCACGGCTACATGTCTCTGCCCCAGATATCAGCGAGGCTGCGAGCTACTGCTTTTCTGGGGCTGTGACGCAGCCATCAAAGACACAGCAACCCAAACAGCAAACAGAGCAGAGCTGAGAGCTTCATTACAGAAGCACATCAAACGTCCGCTGGCCTGCCGGAGGGGAAGGTGGTCTCACTGTGGGTGTCTCTCTGTCTCTGGATGAGGTCTGTAATCCCTTGGCATTTCCTCTTCATCACACTGATGAGATGAAACCTCTCCTGGGGTCAGTCCTGTTTGCTTTCACAGACATTCACCTTGTCCATCATGGCACACAGTGGACACATTTGTGATTGGGGGAATGCATTAGCCGCAGACGAGCTAATTCGGACAGTCGGGCTGAATGAAAATGCCTGTAAACAAGGTAAATGTCTAGGGCGGTAAATCTCGGCTGCAGAAACTCTCATGAGGAAGTGACCAAAGGTAGAGTTGACTCTCTGCAATGTCTATCATCTACAAGCAACCTAAACAATGTCACATTTAAAGAGTGATGACGGCTTTGGGGAAAGATCAAAATAACTGGATTGGCCAAATGTACAATAAATATTTGAAAGATAATCAAAGAGTTTATTTTGGCACATTTAGATACAGACTAGACATCCACTAGCAAAACTATGTGTGTTTGGATTTAAAGGTAAAAATTAAGGTTAAACAAATAATAATAAAATAATTGTTGTATAGTGCAAAATAATAGTAAAAAGAAGAAGAAGAAGAATTATTATAGCTAGTTTTTGTAATAGTGATCATTTTATAGTAGCATTAATATTACTAATATATTAATAATAATAATGATAACAACATTAACTATTATTATTATTATTACCAAGATTAATATTTATTATTAATAATATTGATAATAATAATATTAATAATAATGGTGGTGGTGGTGATGGTGATGATGATGATGATGATAAATAATAATAATTTTATTATTTATACTAGC
>JAUCMR010000169.1:20168854-20196640 GCA_032357425.1 Enteromius argenteus | reverse complement strand
CACAGTGACGAGGTGCACCTGAGCGCAATCAAGTGCACACCAATTTCATTGGCCTTTTGTATAAAGCTCAAAGGCAACTGGTCTCTCTGGCGAGTTCCCATATGTAACGTCTCTGTTCCCTGCTTCAGGGAACGTGGGTTACATTCGTAACCTAGACGATATTTGATTGACTAACCGGTGTCAGAAAATAATCCTCTTTTTCTCTGCTTATTTTCTTTGCTGAGCAGAAACAGACATTTCCCCATTCAGATCGTACTGTGCTATATTAAGCAACTTCAAGGCAAGCATCACTGACAACAGCGAATACTGCTATGATGAGCCTAGTGGAAAAAACAGCCCACAGGGATATCTCATAGTTAATGACTCGAAGCAGAAACAAGGGCACAAAAGACACATTTTGGCCTTTATTTCAATTAAAAGACAAAAACAAAACCATTTTGTACTGTGAAGGCAGAGTCCATAGAGTTGCCAGCCCATATATTGTACAAAAGAAGAGTTGCCATGGCCAAGTTCAGGGCCTCATTTAAATAAATACAGGCCTTTGAAAACTGTGCCCTTTTCTTTTGTTACTCTATTTTTGTTCCATGACTACGGGTTCCCTGCCTTAAACAGAAACTGTCAATGTTATTTCAGAGTTTCACTGTTTTTGATCCAGTTGGGTATTTATAGAATAAGACAAACGCATGTCAGTTATTCTTAGTACAAACACAAATCCTAGCAGGCTGACTAATGGAGCATCATCAGCTGCCTGATAATAAGTTCAGGGTAAGGTGAGGCTTATGAAGATAAGAAAAGTCAATATAGGTTTACACTGAGGCTTGCCTTTGCCTTTTGTACCTGGCAAATGAATCATCAAAATGAGATTGTGAAGCTGGAATGGAAACCCAGACTGAGACCAGTTAACTTAAAGAAACAGCTCACCCCAAAAAATGTAAACCCTGTCATTACTTATTATGTGTGTTATTGTTTATGTGGAATGTTGAATTTGAAATTTCAAAATAAAGGTTCCATAAGATTTACACAGCAATAGAACCATTGTCTGGTCCACCAAAGAACTTTTCACTAAACATATGTTAAAAGTTAAAACTTTTTTCCATTTTAAAGAACCTGTATCTTTGTATGCATGCATGTTTCTGCATCAGAAAGGTTCTATTGATGTTAAAGGTAGGGCAAGCGATTTCTGGAAGCCAATGTTGTTATTTGAAATCATCAAAACAAACACGCCCCTACCCCAAAAGGGCCTCGCCCCTATTTTGCTAGCTCTGCCCCACACATAGCTAGCCTACACAACCCAGGCACAATTAGTTCTGTTAAACAAAGCAGAGCCAATGTTACACTGTCTACATGGGACGCGAGTATCGTGACAAAATAGAGAAGTCATTATAATCAGTGATGCTGTCTATGGACGTCAGACGGGGCAACGAATCTCCGACAGGAAACTGCTGCCACGTTGTATTTATGATTGCTGACACAAATTTCAAACAATTTTCAATGGTTGCTTTATCGCGTCCAGTGTAGGCAGACTGTCGCGGCACGGCATCTGGTGTAGACTCTGTGTCACTCACCTGTCGAGAAGAACCAAAGCAACCAGTGCACGGGTCCTATTTCTTGATTTATCTTTCCGGAGGCATGTTCCTTTTTTGTTTTTTATCTTTCTGTCACTATACATTGCTGTTCACTGAACACATTCTCCTCCACATCATTGGTAGACACGTCTCTTACTACTGATTGGCTACAACTTTGTTTGGGTACTCGGCCCTGACTATCTTTTCTGAAGCATTTTTGAAAAATCAATTCTAGGATTTTTATTTTTGGTTGAACTACTCATTGCACGTGATTAATGTCATATTTTCTAATGTTTATCATTCTACTGTTAAGAATTTATGTATTCTTAAATACTTATCAGTGATATTTCTTTCCCTAATTAAAAATACAGTTGACATGCTCCTCTTTTCAGCTCTCAAATCAAACTATAGTGGCACATTCAGTGACCAAAAGCAATATGATTGGTCAAAAAACGTCTACTTTGGACTAGAAAGTATAAAGGTGAGTAAATGATGGCTGAATTTGCATTTAAATGTGATAGCATAATGTAAAATTCAGTTAAATCTACACTCTTAAAAGTAAAGTTTTTAAGAGTGGCTTTTTTTACATGATGCCATAGATGAACCATTTTTGGTTCTAGAAAAAAAAACATTTATTGGAAGTTTTAAAAAACATCTAAAGATCATTTTTCCTTATTAAAGAAACTTTGTTGAATAGAAAGGTTACATGAATGTTAAAAGTTCTTGTTACCATTGATACTAGTAAAAAGTATATATATTTTTGTGTTTACTACTATTTATACCAATTATAATGCTGTTTATGAATAATTGCAGTCATATTTACTAGTTCAAAGGGTTTTCTTTACAATTAAACCATTTTTCTATTCTTTCATTTCCTCCATTGTATGTGTGTAGGATAAACATTTAAATTTGAGTATGTCAAATTTAGTCATAAATCAATAAATAAATGCCCCAGAGCTTAGGAGGTTAACAGGTCTTATTTAAAATTTACAGAATTCACTTTTTTATACATTTAACCCACATTGCAAGACAGTCTCTATACTTCTCTTGTTTTGTTCTTCTTCAGTAGGAACATCCTCAATGAATCCAACATGTTGTCAGTGCTCCACCAGATCTATGGCTTCTGTTGGACAATGTGATGGTTGGGAGTCCCTTCGGGTTTTCAGTTGCATTGGTCAGTGTGTCAGCTGTCCCTTCCAATTCATCTCACAACATCGTGTCCTCTTCAACTCTCTTACAAAACCTCTGGATTATTTCAATTTGAGAGCTTTTAACTTGCAACAAAATGCCTGGTATGTGTCAATGTGACACCCCTGAGGAAGCTATCAGATCAACAATCCATCTTCACATCCCATTACCATAGTATAAACATGTTTTGGCCCAATCATGTTGAAATTCCTGTGCCATTTACACCACATACAGTATGAAGCTGCTCTTATCAGATGTTCTCGCTCGACTTAAACCCCCTGATGTGAGATTCAACGGTTTGCGAAAAAGTGACACCCAATATTTTGTTGTTTGTATTTTCTTCAATGTGGGGTCTTGTGGTATTGAAGGGCTGTGACTTGTCAGACTTTGAGAAGGTTTGTACACCCACACAAGTCTGTAACTCTCACTAAGTCTTAAATTTAGTGAGTTATAGTACCTTGTGCTTTAGGACAGGGATTGTCAATATTTTTGATACCATGAACCAAAATACGTTTTATATATTCATGAATGAATATAAATTTATGCTGTGAAAAAAGATTATTTTCAGAATTTTTTTTTCTTATGATTCTTTTTAAATAGATAATTAAAAAAATAAAATAATTGTGATTAATTTCTTACTTTGTAATATTTTCAGTTCAAAAGTTTTGAGTTCATAAGATATATATATATATATATATATATAAGATAATATTTTATATAAATTTCAACCTTTGTGATACTATGAACCAAAATGCGTTTCATATACTCATGGATGAAGATAAATTTATACTATATCATATTTGCAGTTCAAAGGTTTATAGGTCTATAAGATTTTAATACATTTTATTTTAATACATTTTTGAAACATAATTTATTCCTCTGATGCAAAGTTAAAGTTTCAGCATCATTACTCCAGCATTCAGTTTGCAAGAATAAATAGCTTTTTTTTTTTTTAAATAAAACTGATCAAAAACATTTCATATTTTTGTGCGAAACGTGACACAATTTCTGGGTTATATAAATAAAAGTTTGAAAAAAAATATGGAAATGGAAATCTTTCTTAGCTTGAAATGTTTTACTGTCACTACTGATCAATTTAATGTTCCCAATTTATAAAAAAAAAAAAAAAAAAAAAGTAAAAGTAATATATGTATGTATGTATCTACCTATGTATACAAGCGAGTATACAGTGCCCTAAATAACTTCTCATTACTAACAATGTCTTGGTACTTGAGCTGGTAAATAATCCTAGTGCAGACACCAGCATATTCTGAATTTTTTATTTATTTATTTTATTTTATTTATTTATTTATTTTTTGCTTAGAGCAAGTACTCACTAGGTATTGGAACAAAGCCATCGATTGCATCGATGAAGTCTGCTATTATAAAAAAGTGTTTTGAAACACTCCACCTGGTGCTATCCATGCTACAAAATCACCTGTATATATTTATAGTCTTCTAGAGAAATTCCAAGCATCTAAGCTGCACAAGCAGTGTATCAAAAATGTTGTAATAGATTGTTTGATGATAGTATTGTTGTTCTTCAAGTGGAGCACCACTTGTCACTCACACTGGTGATTTCTGCATTAAGAGATGCACGTGAAATATTTACACGAAGGACACGTGTGCTGAATGGGTGAAGGGGTGGGTATGTTGTTCTGGACCTGAGAGTGAGGTCATCCTCAAGGTCCCAGTGTCCCTGCTCACCATCCTGCAATCAACTGATTGACTGCTGCCTTAAAAGCTTCTACTTAACTTTCATTCCCAAGATACTACAAAGGTTTGCGATAAACTGGCATAACGTCATAGCTGTCTGAGATCATTTGAGCGCCTGCTCTTTCAAAGAATGGACTGGCTATTGAATAGACTTTAAAGGGATAGTTCCGCCAAAAATAACCATTCTTCATTTACTCATCCTCAAGCTGTTGTTCAAATATATATTTAGAAAAATGGAGGAAACCACCAAAAAGTGGATGATATATCCATTGACTTCCAACTGTTTTAAAGATTCATTAAAATATCTTATTTTGTGATCAACAGAAGAAAGACACTCATAAACATTTGGAGGAAATTATGGGTGAGTAACTTTATATTTACATTTACATTTGTATGCAACAAGCAAACAGATAATGATAACATAACAGGTGAAATATCCCTTTAATTTATTAGAATTTGAATTCAAATTTGAATTCGAATTTCAATAAAATTCAAAACACCCTACTGGGAACTGAATTGGAATTTGAATCAGAATGATAGGAAGTGGAACATTCTAAATTCAACAGGTCTTGGAAATTAAGTGTATAATTGTGCCTCATTTTTCCCAGCTATAAATGGAATATTTAGTAAGATTAAACAAACAAACAAATACATAAATAAAATAAGTTTCTTATGCTCGCTAAGGCTGAATTTATTTGATCAATAGTACATAAAAGAGTAATATTTTGAAACATTTTAAAATAGCTGCTTTTGATTTGAATATATTTTCCATTCATGTGTACATGATACTTCAGAAATAATTATTTTTGGGAGTGATTACTTACAGTATGTTGAAAATTTTATTGTTGGAAACAGTTTCTAAATATAAACAGATAACACATCAGACAATGGTTTGCACTATATATATATATATATATATATATATATATATATATATAGAGAGAGAGAGAGAGAGAGCGAGAGAGAGAGAGAGAGAGAGAGATTTTTTTTAGTTCCAGTCCATCCCTGGCTTTCTGAGACTAATCGTGGAAAGCAGTACAAAAATACACATCTCTCTCTATTTTGACCAGACCAAATAGACAGTGAATTTTAATCACTTTATATTGGAGAAAGATTGAAGGAGTTTTGTGTAAAGCAGCGTGGGAGTCACATTGTCTGTCAAAGCTGCGCTTAGCATGAACTCTGAGCATTGCTCATTGCTTAGTTTATACATTCAGGGTTTTGTGTGGTGCCATCATTTTAACACTCTAACTTTGTTTAATATTGTTGGATAAGGTTTCATAAACTTCAACTATGCATGAAATGCTTCTATGGCAAAATTAGGACAGAAATAACAATTCAAAACAAATCCGACGGTCAGCTTTCTCTCATCCTCGGAATGAGTCGTGATATTGTATTTTAACATTCTTCTGGTTTTCTTGCATGATTTGGTACTCACACAGATGGAGCTTTAAACAGAAAATAAATGATGGTTTTTCCACACACAAACGTGAATACAGTTTTGACTAACGCAGGGCTTTTAATCTTTGTTTTTTTGAACTATAGGTTCACTGCAAGGTCTGATAAAACAAGGAATTAATCCACTTTTATATGTTGTCACACAATTTGAATATTTTTCCTTCTGTTATCGGCCAACATCCACAAACTTCCCTGAAATCTCCTTACACCTCTAAGCCTGGTGAGTAGGCTGTGGTTATGGAGACACAGATGCATATCTTATTCAGATTCTTTGTAAAACCACAAACTTAATTTATGAAAAAACATATTTATGTGTATTTGAAGAAATAATCCAAAAACTAAGATTGTGTCACCATTTATTTATATTCATATTCCAAACCATTTTGTTTCCACACATATGGTATGATGCTAGATTAAACATGATCTATTCAATAAAGCAAAAGTGGATGTTGATTTGCGCACAATGCATGTCTTCTTAAGAATTAAAATATCATATGTAATATTTTTAACTGTACTTTTTGTCTTTTTCAGAACTTGGCCGTATAAATCAGCACCTGTTTTCCATGTATAGAAAAGATGAGCTCTGATATTTTTCCTAACATCTAATTTTGTGCTTCACAGAAGAAAGAAATTAATAAGGAATGGAGATGACATGCGGGTAATTTAATTTTTGTGGGAAGCTATTCCGTCAATTTCAGAGGAAATGCCACAAAAGAAGTTGCACTTGCAAGCCAAAGTAATCCATAAGTCATCTGAAATCCATTCTTCTGGAAGTCCAAGTCGGAGCATTGAGGATTCATTGAAGTCCAAAACTAGCATGACCCGGGGCAGCATGTTTAGACTGGTGAAATCTTTACAGAACAGCATTTTTTCCTCGAGGCCAAAGATAACAAACAACGGAAGCAATGTTAAAATTTCCTCCCTTTAGGTGGACCAGAGCTCATCCTGAACAAACTGGGTAGAAAAAAATAAAAAACAGGCTCCATATGTCATTAGCCCTGCTATATACTATGTCAATGTAATGGAGCCTCAGAGTACTTATAGGAGACATGCCTTTTCCCGCAATGAAATATGGTGCACTCTCTGATCCCAAACATGTTCTGTCATTTTATGATGAGGTGTTCTGAGGTAGGTCTGATTCTAAAGAGTTTATGGAAGAAGAGCTGCAAAGGTTGTTTGCACAGGGGAAAAAAGAAGTGGTTTTTAATCAGTATTTTCCTGTAAAACAACTAAACATCCTTAAAACAAGATAAATGTACTTGAGATCGCTAAATATCTGCAAATTATCCTGTATCATGTTTTAAGGATGTTTAGATATTTGAAGCAAACATAAATACTAATAAAAAAGTTTTTCGTCATGTAAATAAAACATTGAACAAGCAGAAACGCAAGCGACTGAATGTCTAATGCAGGAAATGACCTTCTAGCCATGGGTGGCACTAGGCGATTGCTAAGGGAGCTGAAGCCCCAAAGGTTTTCAGTAAAACCTTGAATGTTTTTATTATCATGGCTCATACCTTTTCATGCGCAATAAAATATATTTTTTAATGCAACTGAAGATTTGTTCTCTGCACATATAACAGTGTCATATATTTACGTTAACATGTTTACCTTGTCATTGGGCTAATTTCAAACAGAAGTGAGCATCCCTATGCCCTACTCCCTTGGAAGGGCAGAGCCTTTGAAGTGTGTAATTTTAAAGGTGTAGGGCATTTCTGTGTTTCAAACTCCCTTGGGGAAGGGAGCGACAAACCTAATGTTACCTAGACAGTGCTGTGTGTGCGTACAGTGTTCAGCGTTCCCAATAGTTGTTGCAAATAAATATTACTTTTCATTATTACTATTTTATTAGCCATCAGAAACACTCTCTGTCTGGGAATTATTTTATTTGCCGAAATGTCTTTGGAAGGCAGGGTTTCAGACAGTGGGCATGTGGTTAAAAGTAGCAAAATGGTGAAAAGTTATTTAAATGGTCAAAAGTCTTCAAAAAGCAAGATAAAACTTTATTTATATAAAATTGGTTGGCTTGGCTGTTACTGTTACTATGTATTGTAGGGCCTCTTAAATAGGTCCTTATAAACATTAAAGCAATACGGATCTTACTGCGGTGTTAAGAAGTACAACTAGTAGTGACTTTATTCAGCTCGAGTCAGTTCAATGTTGATTCAATTCAGTTCAATAACAGTGTTGATGTTACAAAATTCATTAAATCAATTATTAACTCATAATTATAAACTGAGCTACGAAGCAGGAGACATTAGTGTCATTATTCATCTCAGTTCAAATTTTGTTCTCGTCAAACTATGTCAGTGTCTTATAAAGAGGTATATTATAAGCTATTTGCTCGATTTAACTACTTTTTGGCTCAATGGCAAGTTAAAGTTTAAAAAAGCTAAAGCTAGCTTTTTAAACACCAGTCATGTTCTAATAATGCAACATTTTACGCACACAGTATTTTGTCTCTCTCCGGCCTCAATGTTGGTTTTGGTCTTTCATTCCAGTTGTCTTCAAGTGAAGAGGTCTCCAAGACTCTGACAGGGGAACCACTCCTCAAACAATAGAGACTGTATGGCTCATTAAGGGCCTGCTGGTGCTACGTAATTGGGGAAAAGATGTGCGTTCCCTCCCAAAAAACATAACATAGTGCAACTTCAGCTTTCAGCAGCATGATAAAACAGTCTAAACGTAAATACTGGACCAGCGTCAGATGTTTTGAGGACTGTTGAAATTCAATTTATAAATTCAATTTATATTTTATAATTATATTTCTATGACATACAATACACATTTTATTCCTTATAATTTTATTTACACATAAAAAAACAACTACTAAAAAACCATATATATATATATATGTATATATATATGTAAATTCAATTATTAATTTTGAAATGTATAACTATGTATTTTTTTCCAAATAATATTTTGTAATTGTTACATTTTGACATACTATACATGTTTCTAAGAAAATACATTTATGTTTACAGATGGCATATGCACATATGTAGGATTTAATGCATACATTTGTCAAAGCTATTGAATGTAACGTTTTTAAAGTATTCAGTATAATGCTCTTTCGCAGTCATCACTCAGGAAGGTCTTTATTTCATTTAGTTTTCCACTATGTCTCTTTATACTTATGCTCTCTTATACATTTTGTCAGGATGAATGAAATATTGCTTGTAGTATTAGATGACAGACCTTGACAGATGAGTCCACACTATTTTTGTTGGCAGGGGAGACTCACAATGAAGAGATATTTTAACAGTTCTCACATACAGACTGCTCGTGGGGTCTAAAACAACATGTCAGATGTGATTGCTGGCTGAGGGGATGTCCTGTGAGCATCAAGTCTTTTGACTGATGGAGGCCTGTCTGTTTCGGGTTAAATTAGAAGACATGCTCCGCAGGTGTAGCAGTGATAAATTGTCCAGAATCCTGAGCCTTTCACAACAAGGGGAAAAGAAAGAGATACATTATGTAAACAACTGTTTTAAAGGGATAGCTTAGTCAAAAAAGAAAATATTGTCATTTTGTCATCTTGTTTCAAACCTATATAATCTTAAGACCATAAAAGAACTATAGAAGTCCAATCACAGTCTTCTGAAGCATAGCTTGAGAACCAGATTAAATTTAGGCCCTTTCACCAAAAACAGCTAACAAAGTTGCTTTGAATAAAAGCATCTACTAAATTAATACATGTAAATGTAATGTAAATGTCATTTGGCTACAAAACCCCAAAATAATAATAGTACAAATAAATAAATAAATAAATAAATAAACACCTGACATGACATGGTCAAACAAGCAAGGTCGGTAGATGGGCAAACAGGTATGTAGTAGACAAAACACAAGAAAAGTCCAGAGAGAGAGCAAGGGTCAGTCGATCAGCATACAGTATCAAAAAGGGGCGAGACAGAGGCAAAAACCAACACAAAGCAAGGATCGGTACACGGGAAATCCACTAGGAAGAAACACTACACAAGAGAAACGCTTTACAAGAGAAAACTCAATGCTCGGCGATTGGCTTTACAAAAACACACCCTAACCAGGGTGATGTAGCCTTGGTGGGCACGGGCCATGGAGCAGAGGTGATGGGACACAGGGCCACGACGGTGCAGGCAGAGCAGGTAAAACGCCCTCCAGGGGGGAGCAGATGGTGCAGGCCGGACAGTAACCCTCCAGGGTGGAGCCGGCAGGACTGGAACAGAGAGGTTTACAACGGCCTCTGCGGCCGAAACAGTACATGCTGCGAGTTCATAGGAGGGACAAGGCGGAGCAGGCGGGACAGTGGCCCTCCAGGGCAGAGCAGGTGGGACAGAGGCCTTCCAGTGTACAGCAAATGACTCGGAAACCCTCCAGTGTGGAGCCGGTGGAACAGACACCTTCCAGGCAGAACAGAGGCCCACCAGGGCGAAGCAGAGAGAGCAGAAGGCCAGGGCTGAGCCGCAGGGCACCAGGGCAGAACAGGCGTGACTAAAGCAGAGAGAACAGAGAGGTTAGTGATGGCCTCCTTGGCCGTGACTGGGCAGGGTGAGACGTTATCAGCCTCCATGGCTGTGACTAAGCATGGCAAGGACTCCGAGACGGCCTCCTTAGCCATGACAGGGTAAGACGAGAATTTATGAATATAAATCCCAACACAATTCTGGCTATTGGCTAAACCATTCTTTTCCCCCAAATTAATGCAAAAAAATGAGAAAAGGTGTGTAGATTCTGTCTGGGCTTGAAGACAAGCACTTCTTTTTCAAATACAGGTTATTGTTTTTTCATAAACACTAGTTGTGAAAGATGTGCACACGTGCTTGATGCACTTATCTAATATGATAAGAAGCCATTATTGGCACTGTAAATCTTATAGATTCAGTGTTTTTAAGGTGATGAATAACATAGATTGTATACTGACACAATACGTTTCTGCAGGTGTTGTTTGATGAGGTTCTGGTTTTATTGTAAGGGTTTGTTTCTTTAAGACAAGTCCATCTTAGGCATTATAGCTGTAATAAACGTGAATCCACTTCAAGAATATGAGTAATCCTGCTGCGTTGATGGATCCGACGGGAACAGAGTGGAAATGAAAGTTTGATTTACGAGACTTGTTTTGGCATTCCCGGCCCTTCAGAATCTAAATACCCATTATCTGAATACAGCAGACCTCTCGAACACTCCCACTTAACAATCCTGGATCAGGCTCCAGGAAGTGAGACCTCTTCTTCTGCCATTCCTGCTAGAGCTCGTCAGGGCTAATGAACACAGACAGGCCAGACAAGGGGTCTGAGGACTGTGCAGTGTAAAAAATCTTGTTAAATTTACGGTAGAAGTACAGGCAGCTGTGGTTGCCAGAAATTCACAAGAAAAATGCTTGATGCCATATATTTTACAATTTATTTCCAAGTATACAGTAAAATGAAATATGTCATTTATGTGCCACTAGTTCCATATGTAATTGGGAAAATCATAATTGTTTTTGCACAGTTTTCACAAACAAGAAATAATAATAAAATGTCACATGATTTCACATAGGGCTTCTGAGAAAATCATTTTACAGATTTTCAATGTTAAGGTAAGTCAAAATTTTTACCTTTTATTATTATAATTTTTCACTGTAAATTATGTAATTTTTACTTTATTTTAAGCAATTTATCTGGGATGCATATCTATTTACTGTAAAGTAATCTATACTTTTTACTATATTTGCAGTTGTTTAACTTAATTTCTTTTTCGCAAACTAGTTCTTTCGGATGGCTCGTTTCAATAAACTGGTTCAGTTCATTAGTTTGCTTACATGATCATGCAGTACTGTAAAATATTTAAGCAATTATATTATTAAAGCATCCAATAATGATGTTAGCACCGGTATTCATTTTGTGTCCCTTAAAATGGTTTGTTTTCACAACAAGATAATAAAATGTCACATGATTTCTCACAGGGCTTCTGAGAAGAAGTAATTTATATGTATGTATATATATATATACACATATATATATATATATATATATATATATATATATATATATATATATATATAATGTTTACCTTTTACTGTTATTATTACTAACTTATGTAATTTTTATTTTCTAAAGAGTATACCAGACTTGTCTTGATAAATACTAGGATGCATAGATATTTACTGTAAAGTAATCCATACTTTTTACTGTGTTTGCAATTGTTTAACTTTAGAACTTCTTTTCAGCCAACTAGTTCTTTCGGACGGCTGGTTTTGAACTGGTTCAGTTCACCAGTTTGTTTAACCAATTTTATTATCAAAGCATTCAATAACGATGTCAACACTGGTATTAAGTTTGTGTCCCTTAATATGCTTGCTTTAATTCTTAAAAGCAGGCGGCCCTGACTTGCATTTTATGATCATGAATAAGAACCACATTTTCAGCTAATAACCTTTTCTACTTAAGAAAAAAAGTCACCTCCAACTTGGATGGGCTGAGGGTGAGTAGATTCTTGGATGAATTATCCTTTTAACTAATGTTAACGAATGTAAAGTGTTTGCAAAATATTGGACCAATGAACGATCAGAAACAATCAAGCATTCCCAAGCTAATGCGTTTATATACAATATCTCTCAGCTTCTACTGTTTTTATTTAGGTCTCTTAAAAAAGAAGAAGAAAGCAGATGTGTTTCGATGAGGTAATGCACCGAGCTGCTGGAATGGAAGTGCAGAGGCGCAAGGGGTCAAACGCATTCCCAACAGCACGCAAGTTGTACTGACAGTGAAGGAATGACATCATAGCATCTCACTGATGTGCCCTTTTAAGGAAGCTGCCGGCAGGGGAGGCGGATGGAGCACTTACTGCTAAAGTCTGGCTGCTGCACGCACACACAATGTGATTTATCCATGAGATGGACAGCGCGCAAGCTCGCTCTTCCGAAAGCAGGCTTGTGTTCTTTTTAAAAATGCATTCATTCCTTTTCCTCTCCATCTTCAGTCTTGTAAACTTTCATGGCCCTTTCAAGTGCCACTGAGGCGGTGTGTGCGCGTCCTCGCAGCTGCCTTCGCAGACCTGCTCCAACCCTCAGCCTGCTGTGCCATTGTGTCCGCTCTCAGCCCGCAGACAATGCCCGCGCTCCAGGAGCGACTGGAGTGCCAGCATTTTTAATACAGCCCTGGGTGCACCGATCAAACCCAGAAGCTGGAACCTTCCCTGACACCTGCAGCTTCACAGCATCCTACCAGAACACAGTGTAATCAGGCCACATCGCTGCCTGGCAGAGCCGTGCAGGATCTGACAGTAATAGCACACTAGCACTGCAGCGATGGATAAATAAGTGCTGGCGAAGGCAGAGAAACCAGGTTATAATCATAATGGATTACTGTTTTGATACAAAGAGAAAGACACTTCTGTTTTAGCGGTAATGTTGCATTTAGAAAAGTACACAGTGTGCTGCTAATAATATGCACCAAAAAAAAAAAGTTCAAGACAAGGTCCACATGCTCTCACGCTAAGGCACAGTTATCTGCTTTTGGGTGCTTGCCATTCAGCTTATGATGCTTTAGAAAGCATTGCAGAAATATTGAAGCAGTCTTTTGGTGCATGGAAATAGTTACATTTATAAAGTCGGCAGATGCTTTTAGCTGACTTACATTACATTTAAGGTATATTCTTAATTTTTTTTTTTTTTTTTTTTGGCATCTTTGGTTCTACAAAAAAACTTCACAAAAGGTCATTTTATTGAAAAAAGCTTCTTTAAATTTTTTTTTAATTTTTACAGTTCACTCTGAGCTTCTTTAGGGAACCAAAAATAGTTAATATGAGGCTATTTTATTTTATTTTATGAAGGTGGTTATTATTTATTGCTATATTATATTTATAATAATAATAATTATTATTATTATTTTATAATTGATTAGTAGTAGTAATTTATATTTATTAGTATTATTAGTATTATTATGACTTTATATTTATTTTTTATTATATTTAAACTACTAATAATAATAATAATAATAATTATTATTATTATTATTATTATTATTAATATTATTATTATGTTTAAATACTGATCCTGTATTTGCAAGATTTATTACACTTAGCTAGCGCTAAACAATGGAAGTTAGCTGCTTTTGTTTCTTATAGGTTGTGGCCTCTCTAAGAACACTGACACTTGCACATGCACTTGCCAAAGACTTCTCAGAGTCCTCGAGGAATAAAAAGTTAAGTTTTCCATTATTCTGGCAATAGAACACCAGGTTATAAAATATTAAAAAAGAAGTGTCTGCTACAAGAGGTTATATAATGCTGATGGTGGAGGAATACGCAGCTAAAATGTCTCTCTTTTCCTGCCTCTTTCCCTTATTCTACTTTTGTGAACAAGGAAAGGAAGAGAGAGTTCAAACCGGGTAAAGAGATATCTGTCTTTGAGATCGCTTCTCCACCTTCATTATCAATTATTCATTTTGAGATGAGGTCACCAAGCAAACAGACGAAACAGTCAAACTTCCACCATCTATCTTTGTAAAGGAGCCATTCTGACACTTTGGGGTTCAGAGGCATCTGGAGTGCTGCAGACTTACATCTTTGCCATTAAATGGTCCTTAGCCCTGGATTAGTTTGCACATATGCCTTTCACTTTGGTTTGTCACTAGACATGGGCCAGTTGTCTAACTGGATAATCTCAAAGGCTCTGTTCCAAAACTTGATGTGCTCCCAATGTAGGCACGGCATTATAATTGTACTCTCAGCGTGAATGCTGTTCCAAAAAGTCTAGGACACGTTATTTCGGTTATTTTAGGGCAGCATTGCACATTCTTCACAAAGAACACAATCCCATGCATTTCAACCAGCTCAGTGGAAAACATTATCCAAGATGAGAAATTTAGTTTAGAAAGCTGAAAAAGATGGTAAACACTCTATAGGCCCATTACTGTTGTAAATGATAAGCGTGTAGCCTTTTTTATTTTTATTTATTTATTTGTTTGGTCTGTGCTCTATTGTTTGTGCCACACAGAAGTTTGTCATTACTTTTCTGCGTCATATGGTTGAAAAAGACAGAAATAGACTGTAGTATCCTTTTTAGTTGCTGTTGTTGTAAAACTTGAAGCCAAAACCCATAAAACGCCTGTGCTATGTCACATGCAGATTGTCTTCTGTGCGTCAGTGTAACAGAGCCATGTGAAAAGGAGGATCTGTGTGTAACTTTATCTGATATCCGCAGTAGTTAAGCACAGAGTTGCTGTTTAGTGCTGAGGATGAAATTACACTCGTAAAAAAGATCATTACAAGAAAACTTCTCCGCAACCCTGCTGGCTGGATGAACTAAAGCTCACAGTCATAACTTTACTAAATGATGCTGACATTTACTAAGTCTGCTGAAAGCATTGAAGTTGAGTTAAACTGATACATTCCATTAGAAGACATCAATGGAAAAAAGAAAATAAATCCATTATGGATGAGCCAACATCTGGCCTGCCAGTCTTATTTTATTTTGTCCCACTAGTTTATTACAGGTATTGTGTAAGTTGATATCTTGAGTTTTATATACATATATAAACAAAAATATTTTGCGTGACACAAACTTACAATTTTGACTTATTTCCTCACAATTGGGAGATATAAAGTCAGAATGACAAGATACAGCCAGAATTGTGACTTTATATCTCTGAATCCTGACTTTATAACTCACAATTGTGTGATGTAAAGTCGCAATTCTGACCTTTTTTTCTCAGAATTGTGAGATATAAACTCACAATTCTGGAAAAAAAAAAAAAATCTTTTTTTCCCCACTCAAATTTGGACTTTATAACTTGCAATTGCGAGTTTATATCTCACAATTCTGACTTTTTATCTCACAATTTCAACTTTGTATCTCACAATTCTGACTTTGAATCTAGCCATTCTGACTTTTATAACTCCCACTTGTGAGTTTATATCTCAAAATTCTGACTTTATATCTCGCAATTCTGACTTTATAATTCATAGTTGTGAGATGATATCTCTCAATTCTGACTTGATATCTCTCAATTGCGAGAAAATAAGTCAGATTTGTGAGTTTGTATCATGTAATTCTAAGAAAAAAAAGTCACCATTGTAAGATAAGAGGGTTGGTTTCCATAGCAATGATCTATGAATTTAATTACTTGCTGTTTCTAGTTTTTTCTTTGTTTCTTTGGGGTTTTTTTCACCAGCAATTTCTGAGTTTCTGTGCTTTTTTTCTGTTTATATTTTGAAACAATTGTCAGTTTTTATGCTGTGTTTATGGTAAAATCTTCCTTAACATCTTTACTTGATTTTCCAAATTAAAACAAACTACACAAATTTTGTTGTCCTACGGATGTTATATTAAATGCTGTGTGTTTCATACTCTAAAACTTTAAAGTCTTTTTTGTTGGTGTTATTAGAGTCTTTATCCCTGTCTGTACTAATGAAACAAAAGTTCAGGGTTCACTTTTTATGGCACTTACAGTATAAAGATGTACAATGGAAAATGAATGATTGCTTCTCCAAGGGGGCCATGGCCTGCAAAACAATGACAATTAAGGGAGGGAAGAGGGTGATGAACACTTCTGTAGCTAAGTGCGAAGGTGCATTGAGAGTTTAGCAGCTTGACGAACAGATGTGCAAATAAGAAGAACAGGGGTGGTGGGTCGGGGGACATATAATTATCCCTCAAAGATGATCAGATGTGTGACATCAGACGTACACAGAAGGTCAAACTTAAATAATGTTAAATCTATGAATGACTCATCAGCCTAAATAGCTGCTGTTGGCAGATGAAGGCTAAATGACTGTAGGTGGCTATCACACACACCCACTGGATTAAAACACACACACACACAAAAACAAGAACAAGAGGGACTGCATTGAGTCATCTGTTTACATCAAAGTTGTCATAAATGAACAAGGTCCAAAATGAATGACAAAACTGGCTTTTGTGCATGATAACATGTTTGCCAGGAAATTTATTACAAGCTGCAACATTATAGCAGCCCCAACCTGGCCTTCAAATAATGCGCCCAAATAGGTCGTTTGTGCAATAGCGGTGAAATACGACCCATCAGAGTGTATACTACAATTGCGAGAGAGATGCGTTAAAAGACGAGTCATGCGATCATGGGTTCATGTAACGGGTAGGTTTAGGGGAGGGATAGTGTGGTCATTCGTACAAATTAAACCTAGTAAAATATGTTTTAATCACCGTGAGATTTGTGTAAAAACTCTACACACTGCATTTAAACAAAACACGCATTTTGAATCTCAGTCATGCGTAATTTCATGACAACAGACGCAATATGCAATACTGCCATTATTTTTACGCCAGCTATAGAGGGCACTTACCTTTAAAATGTAAATATAGGTCGTAATAAGGCACTTGCATAAACAACCTATAGAGTCGTATTTTGTTGGAGGACAGGCTGCAATTCATTTTCAGTAAATCCGCTTAACTGCTTATAGATGTAGAAGAGTTTCTTCATCAAAACAGATTGGGAGATTATTGGCATATTAGCATTATATTTCTTGCTCACCAATGACATTTACTGATGGAGTGGAGTCATTTGAATTACTGTGATGTTTTTATCAGCTGTTTCGATTGTTATGATGACGGCATCCATTCACTGCAGAGAGCAAGTGATGTAATGCTAAATTTATCCAAATCTGTTCAGATGAAGAAACAATCTCAAAATGTAATAAATGGTCTGGTCTCGGTTTGGGGAACTATTCCTTTAATAGTGTACAGTATATTCAAATGAGTCATGCATCTCCATTTTATGCTAATTAGGGTAATTATAAATTGTATTTATTCACAAAATTCGAGAATAGTTGCCTTCCACAATTAATAACAAAAAGTAGTGGTGAATTTAAATATAGCAATGTTGTCATGTTTTGACATGTTATTATTATTATTTTTATTTATTTTTGGTAAATATTTTATTAATTTTTACATTTATTTTTATTTTAGTTTTAAATAAACTTATTTCATTATTATTTCATATTTTTACAATAAATATATTTTATTTTAACCCAAAATATTTTTAATAATTTTATTTTTAGTTAACAATAAAAACACTAATTCATTGAATAATAGCAAAGAACATACTTTCACATACATACTGTATTCATTTTGAAAGAATTTTCAATATGTATTTATAGATGTATTTTTACTACTCGCATTGCATTGTGTTAAAAGTGTGTCAAATTAATATATAATGTCCTGGTAATGAGCTGCAAGTACTTTTTCTGTTATTTTACAGATTTATTTCTTACAGTTTGTATTGACGTATTGAGTCATTTTACTTTCAGGGTGTTGAAAAACTGGGACAATAACTCTATTGCACAGGCCACCAAAAATGACGGCTGTCTCAGGAAATCACTCTACGTCATAAGAGGGAAACCAGCTCAGGTTCTCCAGAGATGTATTTGCTTAGAGAGGTGAAGCACACATAGAGAGGCTCTTACATCCCCACCTGTAATGTGGAGCGTTTCAAAGACTGCGGAAATGTCAAACGGTGTAAAACAATCTCTGAGAGAACGGGGCTTTTGGGGAGAACAGCTTTAAAAATGTCACTGACTCTCTGAGAGAGATTAACCTGGGATCTAGTGATCAGAATTACCAAAGCCCACGGATAAAAGCTCTATAGAGCTGGCTTTTATTAGATACACCTGACCTCAGTGAAGAGAGCTGTCTTGAGCTCTGGAGCCGTCGTCAGTTCTGATCGAACGCAGCCAAGTAACAGGCAACCTGTGATATAAAGGGACTTTAGGAAAAGAGATGTTGAGAGATCAAGACTGTGATAAGACCCAGAGCAATAGTAAAGAGTCAAGTTGAATTTGGCTGAAATATAACCTCAGATGAATAGCCCACTGTGGACTCATAATGAAATAACACATCCAAACAGATCCCAAGTACAAGGATTTAAGGGAAAAGAGGCAGGTGAACAGAAAACAGGTTGTGTGGCAGCGTTTTGTTGTCATAAAAAAGGAACTACGCACATATTGAGGTTAAATAAGGTTAAATAAACATAATTAAGTAAAATCATTTATTATATTTCATATTGCATATTATTATTCTTTTTCATTATAAAATAAATAATTAATTGGTTTCACGAGTTCGCGCTTCCTCATAAAAATATAGTAAGCGTGTTTGACGTGCTGTCCGGAGGGCGAGCCGGGAGGTCGGCGGACTCCAAGCCCTAGTGATTTGAACCCTAGCAAGGGCAGAGCTCGGCGTCCGGCTCAGACCCTGCGTGTCCCCCGTGAGGGAAGGCGCGAGAAGGGTGGAGAAGGGGCGGAGGAGGATAAATAAAAGACGAGATGCGGAAAGGAAGGAAAAGGGTTTATTTATGGTGGGAAAGGTAAATCTGATTGGACTGATGGAATGAGGTGATTGATTAGATAATGCGGTGCCAGCTGCGATTGATTCGTACACGCTCCTCCCGACACTTAGTTTTTGCAAACATCACTTATGTAAGTGTGGTTTTATGGAAGCCCGTTTCCTCCACTGTATAAAAAAATAAATTAAAAAAGGTTATTGCAACATCTCACAATTCTGACTTCTCAGTATTGTGAGATTTAAGGTCAGAATTGCACGTTTTAAAGTCAGAATTGCAAGATATAAAGTCAGAATTGCGAGTTATAAAGTCAGAATTGTGAGATATAAAGACTAATATGTTCTCAGAATTGCAAGTTTATGCCTCACAATTCTGAGAACAAATTAGTCTTTTGCTGCTCAAAATGGGACTTTATAACTCGCAATTGCAACGTAATATCACGCATAATTGTGACTTTATATCTCACAAATATGACTTTATAACTCGCAATTCTGAGATAAAAAGTCACAAGAACCTTTTTTTATTATATATTTGTTTTTTATTCAGTGACAGAAAAAGGCTTCCATAGGTTTATGTAACTAGTGTCACATTTATTTATTCATTTATTTATTTTCATTTTTGTGTTGAAATGTTGATATATTGTGCAATTTTCAAAGTAGCCAGACAATTGTCACAAAAATTGTGTCATTTTTGTGTTGAAGTTTTTGTTTTCAAATATAGACACAAATGTCATTCACTAACAACTGCATGAATTATTTGCACATAAATCTGTTCTTAACCTTGTTGTAATGTTAATGCAGTATTCTAAAGCTATATCCGCATTAAAGCATACATATTTGAAAACTTTACAATTGTTTTTTTTTTTTTTCCAGAGGTTGCCAGTCCTCACTGAAATGTCAGTCATTTTGATGCACATACATGAAACATCATAAAAAAAAACTAGCAAAAAAATGATACAGAGACATAGTAGACCAAACATAATAATATTATCACAGAATTCGCTCACACTTTACATTAGGTGGCCTTAACTACTACGTAAAAAATAAGTACAATGTACAATGTCATATTGTATTGCAAAGCACCTTTCCTGCCATACTGCTAAGGTTTGGTGGTATCGGTAGGTTAAGATGTAACGGATGGGTCAGCAGTGCAATTACTGTATATATGTAATTACAGAAATAATTAAAAATTTAATTACATAGTTAATTTTAAAAATATAAGTACAATGTAAAAACATGTATGTACACAATAAGTGCATTGTATCAAATTATTATTTTAAATGTAAATACAAAGTAATTAAGGCCATCTAATATAAAGTGGGACCATAGTATCTTCAAAAAGCTCAGTATGAAATGAATTAATGATTTCATTCGCTTTTCATGGTCAGTGTATATGAGACCAACTTTCTCTGTCAGACATCGGTTGGCATAGAGATAGTCTCGTCCATGTGGGGATAGTTTTGTTTGATTTGATTCAAGAAGTTGAAAAGAGTTCAAAATCTGTATTGGTGAAGGTTTTTGAAAGATTTGGATCAACACAATGTAGTTTACATGAGTAAATCATCACACAACCATTTTTGGGTGAAGTCAGTTAATCAACAGAGCCAATTTGCTGGCATTTCAAAAGCCGGTCCTGTTGAAATAGACATAACCTTTAAACAGAAAAAAATGCTGGTAAAATCATCTGTGAAAAAGCCTAATTGTTTCTGAACAGCTCTTTCACAAAGTTTTAAGGGTGTTCTAATGTGTTTTGCCCTTTCTAGAGTTGTCTGGGAAACAGCTGTGTAAAGGTTCCACAGAAACAATAACAGCATAAGGGTTTGGAATGACATGAATCTGAGTAAATAATGGCATAATAATAGTTTTTGCATGAACTGGTTCTTTAGGATAGAGAGATGATAGGGAAATAGTAGGCAGGCATAGATTTTTTTTTTAAATTCTGGTGCAACTGCAGACACTCTTAGTGTCAATCAGTGAGTATGTGTAAAATCACAGCCTTTGTGTATAAAGTGCAATTTATAATATAAAAACAGATATACACCCTCCTAGGCTGAGTTATAAACTAATGGTCCACTTTACAAAGGTACGACATCAATCTTTTCAAACTGGGACAGAATAACATATACTGAGATGTGCATCTGGGTGCCTGAAGAGAAAGTTATCCTCCATCGTCTCTGAGTGAGACAGCAGAAAGAAACTGTAAAAGTGAGGCTCACATAACCGAGCCCTGATGCAGGCCCATCAGCTCCACTGCCCCGGGTCACACTTCAGCGACAGCAGCTCTCCTAAAAACAAAGGCATGCGTTCAAAGCGCCCTGTCGGGTCTCATCTCCTCAGATGCGGGGGAAGAAGCACCTCAGCCTGAATTTAGAAAAAAAGCCTCTCGTGTTTCATCACCTGTACAGGCTTGGTTACAATCGGCTCTGTGCTCGGAGCCCTTAGCCACCCAGTCTCCGTAATGGCTGAGGGTTTGTGTTCACCTTCTGTCTTTAGTTGTCTCCCCTATAGATTAAGTGCTTAGATAGCAGCACGCACAGAGAAAGACTTTTAAATGGAAACTCTGGATTTTGATGATGTCTGTCTGTGTGCATATGTGTGTTTGACTGATTTCACACTTGGTCTGATTGCTCGATTACTTCTGATTCTGATTGTACTTTAAGGTACATTAAGGATGCAGTATGGAATACTGATAGCTAGCAGTACTTCAAACCAAATTTAAAATATTGGAGCGTCAAGTCTCCTCCTCAGATTCGCACATGGATTGCCTGATTGAGGACACCCAACAGGAACAGACTAAAAGGTGATCCTTACACTGCAGGCACTGGATGTCAATATAATGGCAGGTTGACACTGGACAGAAGTTGCAATGAAAATTGTGTTGACGTCAATATTTGATGCCAATTTGACTTTGACTCACTTTATTTAGATAGTATACTTTAGACATTCTACTAAGAGTAACTTTGCAACTACATGTCAACTAGCAGTAATTACAGTATTTGAAGACTGTCTGCTTAATATCTTCTAACACTTTATTTTGAAGGGTCCACAGCATACAACATACTGACTACAAACCGTAAACCTTCCCTAACGATCTACTCTGAGAGTTAGTAGACATGTGTTGCAAGTTTATGATAATTAGTTGACATCTAGTTACAAAGTTACTTATAGTTAGTATATCTAAAGTGCTCTATCAAAATAAAGTGCAACCACCATTGGATTTTGGTTCCATAAAAACAACAAATATTAATGTCAGCTGATGTTGTTATTGGACATCAAATTTATGCATACTTTAATATGCCTCTGGCCATACAGCTTTTTAGATGGCTGATAGAATCTGTGATCTCTGACCTACTTCATTTGTTAGCGTCCAGGGTTTCAAAATGTTGAGTTTTCTACCACCTTGCCACCTGGGGTAGAATACTATTGGGTAAACTGGCAGTGGTTGGAATCACATGGACCAAAACAAAAACAGACATTCCAACACGGAACACACATTTTAAAGTAGTTTCATTTTGTTATTTGGGTATTTGTTGTATTGGGGGATAAAAAGGTCTGGCATGGATTGTTGGTGGGGGACCAGTGCTCTCTCCACCTTCAATACCATGACTGAGGTAAGACCCTTGAGCAAGGCACCGTTCCTCCAACTGCTCCCCGGGCGACGCAGCATTGGCTGCCCACTGCTCCGGGTGTGTGTTCACAGTGTGTGTGTGGTTGTTCAATTCTCAAAGCAAAGGACCAGTTTAAACCAGCTTTAACCAGCATCCCAGCTTCAAAACCTACCTAACCAGCATAAGCAGTTTTTTTCAGTAGGGTTGTGCTTCTAATTCATGACTGGCATTTTGTTTTGTTCTCTCTCTGCAATCGTCAGCCATGTGAGGGATGTTTTATTATGAATACATGCAACATTATTTTACATCTTCCAAAGTGTAACAGCTACCACCCGTTTAAGCTCATTCAAAGGCTTGGAGGGGTCTGGATAATTTTTTGTATAATGTCGATTGGATTCGTCTGAAAGAAAAAAGTCACATACACCTAGGATGCTTCAAAGGTGAGTAAAAGACAGGACAATTTTCATATTTTGGGGAACTAACCCTTTAATATGCAGTTGTTCTAAGGTGGTTTAGGTGGATTGTTGACACTTACTCTTTGGACCTTACTTTCAAGATGCAAGTTTCATTATGCTATCATATTTGTCACACATATTTGTATTATGTAAAAAATTTAACTAATTAACAGTTTATTTACAGTTTCCGATCTGTATAACATTTAAAGAATGTTGCAGAAAGGGATTTGTGTGACAGCCTGATAAGAATTACACAAAGCGTTTTCCAATGGTCATTTTGATGATGTATTTCATTTATGACCCTAAATTTCCCAGAACTTTCCAGGAACCAAATATTGTTAGCTGGGATCACCTTTTCAAGCAGAAAGCCGACCCAAACAAGTTCTGACGTCAAACAAACTCACAAAAAGCGTGTGAAAGCGCCCTTTGATATTTTTCCAACAAGATTTAACAGCACATTTTTCTGTTCTATTTTTTTTGTCTAGGACAAATTGTATCATAAATAAAATGATGCTATAACATTAGTGAAAAGCCAGAGTGTTTTATTGGACTATGCAGTATGACTTCATCCATAGTTAAAATTTATACCTGCTGTATTCTCTGAAATGGTCAGTGGCCTCATCTCTTCCATCACATTCGAAGGAATCGGTGACAAAAACATTAGCCGAAATGTCAGGGGAAGCTAGCAAACAGAGTATATGTGTGCAGCTTGGTGTTAGCGGTGATGACAGTGTTTGATTGTTGAGATTACAGAGCTCATTAAAGCTCTGGGCCTGAAGCGTTACTTTAAATAAAAAGCCACCCTGATACTGTATGTATTTTTATAAACATGTGCAAACATGCATAGCTTTTTATGCCCACTCAAGTTTCATAATGAGAGGTACTTAATCTTAATTACTGATGTCGCAACAATGTTCTCTTTCACTTTTCTTTCTTTACTTCTTTCTTTCTCTTTCTTTCTTTGTTTCTTTCTTTCTTTGTGGGTCAGTGAAGAGTAACCTGTTGATCATTAACCTCAGAAAATAAAACATAATAGTTTCATGGATAAATATTCCTGAAATGTGAAATACTAAAAATCAAAAGATCACAGTGATTACATTGTGAGAATATATATTAAAAAAATCACCAATTACTGAAAATGAAACTGAGAAAAATACAATACCATTCACAAGACCAATATGACGCAATCGTATTCTCATGTGGTCTAATATACAGTAGGTTTCCAAATTTTCTGGAATAAATCTAACTTGTCATTGTTTCGCAATAAATTGTAATCTCTCTATTTGTATAATGTTCACCAGCTCACTAAGCCACACATCAGATGTTGGAACAGAGTCCAATTTCCACCTATGAAGAATCAATCTTTTTGCAAGAACCATAAATAAGGAGATAGACTGGTGTTCATGATGTTCATACCTATCAAAGAAGGGTTCATAAATAACCCCAAAGAACATTACAAATTGTACAGACCTTGAACTTTTGAATGCTACTTTATCTATAAGTTCTCACTTTATAAATGTTTTGGTACACCAAAGTGTTTCAGGTTAGTGAAAACATCCTCTAACCTCTTCATCAAAAGAACAACCTGTTATTTGCACATTTCACATTCTGTTGCAGCACTATGATTCTTTCATGAGAACGGTTCATATTCCTTTTCTCAATGTAAATAAAGGATTTCAATGTTTAATGATATTTAATTATTTTGCATGTAAAATGGACTGATGAACAGTGCAGAGTGCAAACTCATAAATTACTGGTAATTCAGTCCATCAGTCTGTGGCTGGTGAAGAGAGGTTTCCTTTCAAAGCTCTGGTAATACTAAGGAGTTGCTTTAGTAGAGAAGCCTAGCCTGTGGGTAAAATTTGCTCATACAGAATGGCTCCTTTCCAAAACCGAGTGATCTTGCTGTTTATTGCCATACATAGACAGCATCCTAACTCAAATAAAACCTCTTAAATTACTTATTTGGATTGCTATACATAGGCAGTAACTCTGTGTGTCGTGCAAATAATGCTCCTCATGTGAGTTTCATTAAAGTAGTGATTTTGTCTCAGATGTTTCTCCTAGGTCCTCAGGAGACATCATAATTGAAACAAATGAGACAACTGTTGACATACAGTAAGAGTTCAGAACTATAAATTGAATGTGGATGGTGGCTCAGAATGTTTGGTCTTGAAACAATTTTGATGAAAAATGAGTTCATATTGACATCTCAAGAGTTTCACTCTTAAAAGCAAAGGTTCCTTATTGGCAAGAATCTTTAACATCCTTGGATACTTTCTACTGCACAAAAATCCTTTTAATGTGGAAAAAAGGTACTTTAGATCATTAACATCTTCTTTACACTTATAAAACATTGGTTCTTTGTATAACACTCATTGAAAGGTTCTTTAAAATGTTCTTTACACTAATAAAACAATGGCACTTTTTATAACTGTGATTGAAAGGTTCTTTAGGAAACTAAAAAGAAGGTTCTTCTGTGGTATTACTTCTAAAACAAACTTTTCTAAACTTTTAGTGTTTGATGACAAGATTTAGAATCAGTTTGAGATTTGTTGAGATATACCCTGAAAATAGAGAAAAAACTTAAGAGATAATTGTCTTTCAAGACACCTAAGTAGCATCAGTCTGTCTGTGAGAAACTATTAAACTGCTATTGTGCGATTTCATCTTTTCTAAGTAGAAGACCAGGTTTGTGTGTAAATGAAGCCTCCGTATTGCTTTAATTACAGCATGAGACAATGACCTTCGTCAGTGATCTGGTCAGGATCATCCAGGGTTGGACGCCACAATCAATAGATGTTGCTGCCAAGCTGTTTGGCTTACCCATGACCTCAGGGGCTTTCCTGCCCTATCTTCCTCGTATCCTTCTTCTCTGTCTTTGATTTTTGCCTGTCTTCACTCTGGGATTTCCCTAGTGTCAGTCAGTGCCCTGTTGCTCATCTTATTTCTCTCTAATCGTGATCAGATGGCGGCATTATTTGAACATTAGGACTGAGCATTCCCATAGTTCAAACAGCAGAGCATAGCACTAACAACACGAATGTCATCGGTTCGAATTTCATAATTCATGAAAAATGTATAGCTCGAATGCGTTTGCTTAACATAAAAGTAAGCCAAATCTATCTATCTATCTATCTATCTATCTATCTATCTATCTATCTATCTATCTATGTGTGTCATATTCCATCACTATATTTACATATTTGAAATGACATAAGTGAAACACAATCTTGGCAAGCATTTTTGCAGGTTTATATCTTTCCTCACTCAGTTAGATTCATGCTTAAACCCTACATAGAAAATAGCTGGTCAAATTTGGCCTACAAATGAGCCGATTTATTTGCATTTGCATGATTTCTAGGTTTGTTGTATCTTAACTCATCTTAACTCATAGATATTGCTTGAAAAATGAAGTGTGACAATCTATAATTTTTCATTTTGCTCTTCATGCCACGTCCTTTCCGTTAGCAAGGATTTCATGACAGATCATATCTTACCATACAACATCTGCGGTGGCACTGTTTATGGAAGAATTCCAGTGGAGAAATGGCGTTTGACTTGCAAAGTACCCCAAAATGATTCTGTTTCGCATGAGGGAAGGCGTTGTGTGCCAGATTTACAGAGTGGAAAATAGAACACAAATCTCCATCTCTCTGACTAGAGTTTATATTCCCAAAAAATTGTCTCCGATTTCAATTTTCACCGCTCTTCACACCTCTGATGTCTAGTACAGAGATCATGTTACAGTCAGAAATAATTAGACCCGGTAATTGCACGGTTCTTCGTGACTAAGTTGTGTTTAGGGATATAATGACACAGTCAAAGCTCAGCCGAATGCCTTTGTTGTTTGACAATTAACCGTATCTCTGCTCCCCATTGCCTACAGTGATCCTTAGTGTTGTGTAATGTGTCACAACGTGCACGCCTGCCTCTTAAATTGTAGTTATTTTCCCTGTCCCAGCACCGACGGTTGGAAAGGGGTGTGAGAAGCATGAGAAAGAACTACTGCAGGGCACAAAAGGGTCATTCCCCGTACGTCTGACCGGTCACGTGCACGCATTGATGATGCCTGCATTTGGGTTCAGACCTATAGCATCTCACGTGTTTTCCAAGGGGAAGAAACATGTTTGAAGATCAGTGCCGGATCGCCTTGGATGTTCTAACACCTACTGTAATTTGAGCCTGAACTCAGTCTGACACCACAAAGCAGATTCCTGAAACTCAGAGACTGAATTTGTGACCACATTTATTCACTGACATGCATCCTATTATGGTTATTTATCTCTGCAATGTTTTGCAATTAACATTTTTTAATGACAGTCAACTGTATGAGTCAATTAGGTTTTAAATATATCAACACTGTCAATAACCAATTGAGAGAGAGGAAAAACACTAAAGTCTTACATCACTTTGAAAGTTTTATGTGGTATTGTCACAGTGTATGTTGGGTAAATCACGAGGAGAGTAATCCTTGAAGTGAAACATCCTTTTATTCTCACGAATAACACAGAGGA
>JAUCMR010000169.1:20158710-20168754 GCA_032357425.1 Enteromius argenteus | reverse complement strand
TAAGAAGGTATTTTTCTGTGGCCACGAAAATATCCCTTCTTAAAGTCTATATGAAATTACACTATGTGTTCGCTGAAGGAACAGATTAGTTGATGGTAATTCTGCTACAGTTACTACTGGCAGCTAATATAAACAATTGCAATTAATCATAATTAATAGTAATTATTTATATACATTTCCCTTAATGAGCTAAATTATGTTACAGCACTAATATACTGTATATGACTCATTCTATAATTGCAGGTACATTTGGTGTCCCCATCTGTCACCGTCAACTCTGTTACCAAGTAGGCTAACAATGCTGACTATATGCTTACTATAACAGAATTTAAATTTTTTATTAATTTTTTCCAAAAACTCCACTTGCTGGCAGAAATGCTTGGAAAACATGACACTAATGAAAACATGATTAAAAGACCTTTAAATAACTCAATGTAAGATTACTAATAAATTCTGTTTTTCTTTTGATATTTGGGTAACAGAGTTGACATTCTAAAAATAACTGTTGGTGTGAGACGTTTTTAGAAAAAAAAAATCCCAGATAGAGCACAGATACTTTTCAGTGCTTCAGATCTTATCAGTGAGAGAAAGTGACATCATTTCCTGTAACTTACAGAATTCTGAGAGATGATTCCACCAATTTAAAGGCAAAATTTGGTAACAGAGTTGACAGAAGATTTAGGGACACACATTGTTTAAAATCGTATTTTAAATAATTTAACGTTGTAGAATTAAGGGCTTTTATAAATAAAATGAATAAACTGTTGTCAAAAGAAAAGTATTATGAAATCAAAGTATTTTGATCATGAAATCATGATTTCCAGCTATTTAAGAAACTTTTAAAATAAATTATTATATTGTTATGGACTGTAACATCTTGTAATTCATAACAATTAGTAAAAAATAATAATAAATAAATAAAAACAATAAAAAAATATAACCATTTGGAAAAAAAAGCAAAAGAAAATGTTTGTTTTTTTTTACGGGGGCACCAAATGTATCTCAATTATAAAATCACCCATATATTTATATATCTTGTTTTATTTACTTTTTATTTATCAAATAATCTTTACAAAACTATTAAGCAGCAAAAATGTTTTTAACATTGATAACACAAACTGTTTCTTGAGCAGTAAATCAGCATATCAGAATGATTTTCGAAGAATCCCGAGGGACACTTTTCTGGACTAATGGCTGCTAAAAACTCAGCTATGCATCAATAAATCATTGAAATTTTAAAATACATTGTATTGAAACAACTACCTTGGTTTTCATAAGAGACTTATTTCAAAAATATGAAAAATCGTACCAAACCAAAACTTTTGAATGGTTATAAACAAGGTATGTAGGCCAGAGTGACGTTTATCCAATGGGAATTTATTAGGTAGTATAAAGTGTAGCATCAGCTGAAAAGTTTTTGAATAACTTGCACAGATGAACCATGGACCAGGAACATAAGCAAATAAGGCCTGTTTTGATTGTACAGCGTATGCTCCGCTGGAGGAACAAAATCCAGACAAGGACTAAGAAATGGCCTTAGAGGAGTAGAAGCACTCCTGCCACACATCTCCTCCTCTCAACTGGCACCAATCATAATTACATAGAGAGAGAAACATAGCTAAGCAAACATATCCAATACAATCACATGCAATATGACTCCAAGTAGTTACCAAAACACCGGTCTAAACTTTAACAAGAAACGGTAAATATTTACAGGCTTGGAGTGTCTCAGACCGCAGACCGCAGTGGCCTCTTGGAGCGAAGTTTCAGAGTGTGACCGTGGCTTTAAGCTTGGAGTTTGTTTATATGAGACCAGGTTCAGGGAGGTTGTGTTTGCCTCCTCGGGTCAATCAAGTTTACACTGGCCTGATTGAGATATTCGATAGTCGCCAGGCAACAAGCATCAACAAGCCGTCATCGGCCTCTCAAGCAGCATGCATCTCGGCTCTGAGTGCAGCACACGCTTCCTCCACATGTGTTTGGGAAACGCATCAGGAGTGTTTTGATTGGCTGCAGCATTTGGTCCTACTTTAGTCCAAGACTGCTGACAAATTAGTCGTGAAACTCGGACACTGCATTAAAGGTGGCCTTACTGAATATGCACAGAGTCCATCATATGAACTCAAGCTCTGCATCTGTGAGATTAATAGACAGGCTGGAGTGCTACATCTGTCTAATCTCTTTATGACTTTGGCTTCCCTTGACAGGCATTTTAGTTAACATCGTGGAGATTTCGGTCTCTGCAGTTTATCAAAGTTTCACAGAGAGCTGGATTGTGACAAGTTGCATGTGAGCTAACCCAAAATTAAATCAATGACAGAAGAAGTGTGGAAGAGAGGTCCAAAACAGTGCTCATTATTGAAGGGCTTGGGCCCTGTGCCAAAATCTAGTGAGCTGACTACATAGGCAGCATTTTAAGGCATCATAAAAATAATATTGCAGAAGTGTATATTCTTTTGTGTTGCAATTCTGATTTGTGGACAGTTCCATAATGCGTCGGAATGAGCTGGCTGACAATCTTACAATAATGATCTTAATAGTCAATACTACAAAAAGACAATATTTCTATAATAGGCTATTTTTATGCTTATTAAGGAGTATTGCATCATTACGGTGGCCGTATGTCTTTTTTTTTCTGCATGTGTCCTGCACAGATATTCACATTTATTTAAAATGTCTGAGATTTGTCTTTGTTTTACTATTAATGTGGTTTTTACAGTCCTTATAGATTATTTGTATATGCATTGGCATTGCCTAGACTACTCTTTGTAGATCCCACCTTTTAGATGCCACGATCAGTCACTTTTGTACAATGCCTGCATGCTATTGGTCAAACTACTTTTACAATTCATAAATCCCAGCTAGAATATGTCTAAGAAAAATAGTATGTATTGTTAACTTATGCATTACTGGCTTAGCAACATGCTAACACTATTGAAACCTATTGTGGTGATATCAGTTTAAGTGCTGCCTAAATTAGGATTTATATCAGTATGGATGCTGAACGTAATAGCCTATGTAGACTGTAGACGGCACAGCAGCCCAGTAGGATTTGGAACGGAGTCTCAATCTTAAATCCACAGCTTTCTCTTTCTTTCAGTCCAATATATAACAACTTATTTCAGTTCTCGTGAGAGAGATGGAATATTCATTCCCCCCTTTAGTTATTAGTGCAGTTTGTACATTTTGTTTCAGTAGCCTAAATTGTGGTTTGGAAGCACAAGCACCATCAAATCATGGAGCAGATTTTAACCTCCCAAGTTCTAAACTTTTTTTTGTCAGCTAACAGATTTAATCTTTTCTGTTATAGCGGTCACATTAAAACTTGATGAAATAAACTAATTTAACTTGCATTCATGCTAACATCATTATTTTCACACTCTTTTTTAATAGACTTTGTTTTTTTTAGTCTTGTTCCAGACTGTTATTCTATAATTTCTCTCTTACTGTAACAATTGTTTTTAGTAGATACTATGCTTTATCAGAGATATGGCCTATTTTGTCCTGCTTTAAGACTTTACATCTTTAAGACTTTGCCTGTAAAATGAGATGAAGTAAAAAGCAAAAAACAGTCTGCACTGAAATGAGCTTCTCAAACTATTAAAATTAGAATGTACAGAGCTGCAAGGGACATTGTGATTGGGCAGAAATATGAATTTAACATGATTGAGTTCATTATTGGTGTGCAATCCCTGCAAACTTTCACATTTACTATGCAAAGCTATTGTTACCAAACACAAAATTTCTCAGGGGAATGCAAAAGTTTTGCAACTGAATCCAAAGTTCTTGTGAACTCACAAAATTCCTTTGGGGAGTGCAAAGATTTCCAAGTGAATACAATGTTTTGTGACTGAACATACAGTTTCATAGTCGTGACTAAACGCAAACGATTTTTGGGAAACCACAAAAGTATTGTGACTGAACACCAGTTCCCCTTCAGTCAAGTCACTCCGACGTTACATATGGGAACTCGCCTCCAATCCAATCACCTTCGAGTATTAAGAAAAAGCCAATGAATATTGGTGTGCACTTGATTGCATCCAGGTGCACCCTATCACTGCGTGAGTATAAGAGGGCACGGATGCTATCACTGCGTGAGTATAAGAGGGCACGGATGCAGTGCACCTGCAGATTTTTGCTTCGGAGCCTCGCCGCAGCTAATGCTGAGTTCGAGTGGAAACAAAGAGAAATTCATGCTCTCTCATTGCTGACAGCAAACGGTAAAGTTTGGGCAGCTGTCAGCAACTCTAAATGCTGAAAGAGCTTTTGCACTCCAGCGAGTGAAACACTGAGTGCACGGCGTGCCACGAACGGTCCTCCCTGGGCAATCCGGGAGAGGAAAAAAAGAGCAACAGAAAGGGGTCGACGGAGGTCGCGATGCGATCCCTTGACCGGGTGATGTCCACAGTTGTGGTCCAGAAGCGGCACCCATGGTTGAACCTGGCTCAGGTGGCAAAGCACGCTTTCTCGACGCTCCCATCTCCCAGGTCGACCTATCGGCGACACTGTCAGGGACTACGCCCAGCAGTTCTCGGCAGTTCACAAGCAGGCCGAGGTAGCGGGGTAGCCGAGGGCTGCGCGGCGGTCCCCCAGGCTGAGCACGCTATCATGGTGCATACCCGTGGAGCGGTGCCGCCTGGCTGGATCAGCTGCGTTGCCCTCCTAAAGCGTGTAAACCTTTGCCTGCTCTCGCCGCCGGAGCTTAATGGGCTGCGGGGTCTGCCACCACCCTGCACGCCTTGCTGTGTTCAGTCTCCACCTGCTCGTCGCTGAAGGCATTCCCTCATGGCTCCAAAACCGACTGCTCCGTCCCCTGCCGAACAATGGCAAGTTGGCGGCTCAAAGTCGAGCTGGCCGCGGGCGCGGAGCACCGCCCGCAGCTCAGGGACCAGCAGCAAAGCGTCCCTGACACGGGCAACCCGGAGGTGTTGGAGGTTGCTCTTCGGCGGAGGTCGACATCTGTGCCCCTACTCCCGGAGGAGGGCCGGGAGCTTCTATGTGCTGCATCCGCCGTCGACCCACGGGTCTTCCACAGGAAGAGCAATTTTTCTCACCTCTGGGCCCAGTGCCCCGAGATCCCCTTCTGAGCATTCTGTTGTTTCCTCAGGTGCGGATCCGGAGCTCTCTTTCGCCAGCGCGGGAACCAGGGGAGCAGGTAGGCACTGCCAGAGCAGTCTGACTTTCCTCTGTTCCCCCCCTAGGCTGCCCCACCGCGGGCATGGCAGTCAACATTCCCTTGATACCCCTTGCGACCCAGCTGGGAGTCTGGTTACAGCTCCCCAGCCCCTCGCAGTGGTTGATACAGACGGGATACCTGGAGGTTGTGGTCCTTCGCCAGAAAGGAGCGGTGGGATGAGACCTATCCTTGATCTTTGAGCTCTGAATCGGTCCCTTCTAAAACAGGCTGCCGTTCAAGATGCTCACGCCGAAGCACATCCTAACATGCATTCAGTACCAGGATTGGTTCGCAGCCATCAACCTGAAAGACATGTACTTTCACGTCTCGATCTTACCTCGGCAGCAGACCCCTATTGCGGTTTGCTTTCAGGGGTGGAGCGTATCAATACAAGGTGCATCTGGGCCTTCAGGTTGACCGAGAGAAGAGTAAACTCTCTCCGGTGCAGAGGATCTCTTCTCTCGGCATGGAGCTGGACTCAGTCGATATGACTGCCTGCCTTAAGAAAGTGTGCGCGCAGACAGTGCTGACAGACACTGTGCAAGATCAGGGAGGACGAGGAGCATGTTGGTAGCGCCGTTTTGGCACTCCCGGACCTGGTTTGCCGACCTAGTGCTCCTCGCGGCAGTCCCTCCCTGGAAAATCCCAGTGAGGAAGGGAAAAAAAAAATTTTTTTTCTCAGGGGATGGGCACAAGCTGGCAACTCGTTCCTGGATGGGACACATCAGAACTCCAGCCTTTTACAGGCCGTAGTAGATACTATCCCTCAGTCTAGAGCTCCCTCCACGAGGTGGCCAAAGCACTGAGGTGAGGTCTGTTCGTCTACTGATCCTCCTCTCGAGAGGTCCCACAGAGATGCTCGATTGCAGTAGTTTCCTTCCTGCAAGAGAAGTTGGAGCGCAGGCTGTCCCCTTCAACCCTTGTGTGTGTTGCTGCCAGAACAGCGTGCCACGTGCAGTGGATGGAACATCCCTGGGGAAACATCAACTGGTCATGAGGTTCCTCTGAAGTGCGAGACGGGATAACCCCCCTAGACCGCACCTCGTACCCTCTTGGGATCTCGCCGTCTCCCTTTAGGGCCTGCAGCAGGTCCCATTCGAGCCACTCGCATCAGTTGCGATAAAATATCTGTCGAAGCCAAGACAGCGCTCCTGACCGCGCTGGCCGTCATCAGGAGGGTAGAAATGCAAGTCTTCTCTGCCCTCTCTGTCGATGAAACGTGCCTGGAAATTTGGGCTGGCTGTTCTCACGTCAAGGCCTGAGACCCCGGCCCTGTGCCCAAGGTTCCAACCACGGCCCCAGGAGGAGGCAGATCCGGCCTAGAGTCGCTGTGTCCTGAGTAAAATATGTGTGGACCACACCCGGAGCTTCGGATGCTCCAAGCAGCTCTTGACTGCTATGGAGGGCAGCAGAAGTAGTCCCTGACTGTGTTCCTACTGGTTCTCCTTCGCCCAGTAGGTTGTGGCTACAAATCTCAATATTTCACGGTCAGCCAGAAGGCAGTGTTTCCCTTCATATATCCATAACTTATCGATATATATATTTAATAATTCAAGTTCACATGTAAGACTGCAAATAACTGCTTCATGTCCTCCGTCCCCCAACCCCTGCTTCTGTACAACTGGCATCCCTAAGGGGCCCCCTTATTGGCCCCCAGGGCGTTGGGAAGGTTACGTGCAGACTCCTCTGCTGGCATGTTTGCCTGTTGGCACGGGGGTCTCTGTGTAACGCAGCCTCAGGGTCGTGGCCTTTTCCATGGGTCTGTTCCCATATGTAACGTCGGAGTAACTCGACTGAAGGGGAACGTCTAGGTTACGAAGGTAACCCACATTCCCTGAAGGAGAGAACGGAGACGTTACATCCCCTTGCCACGACCCTGGGTCGCGCTGACGCCGGCTCAGCTCCTCAGTGAAAACCCACAGGTGCATTGCATCTGTGCCCTCTTATACTCACGCAGTGGATGCAATCAAGTGCACGCCAATATTCATTGGCCTTTTCTTAATACTCGAAGGCGATTGGCAAGTTCCCATATGTAAAATCTACTATATACAAAGTTTCTTGGAAAAGCCCAGAAGTATTTTAACTGAATGCGAGTTTGAATGAAAGTTTTTCAGTGGCTGTAAAAGTTTTTTATTTTGTTTTTTAAACCAAACACAAAGGTTCTCAAGAGAGCACAAAAAATCTTTTCCAAGTGAATGCAAAACTTTTGTGACATGGCTACTTATTTGAGTGCAAAAGTTCAACAAGTGAACGTAAAGTTGTAAAGTTTTGTTACCAAACACAAACTTTTCAGTGGTAACACAAGTTTTCCAAGTGAACGCAAAACTATGACCAAAGCAAAGTTTCTCAGCAGAGGGCAATTTTTTGTAAGTAAAGGCAAAACATTTGTGACAGAAAAAGTGATTAAATATTTTTTCCTTCCATCTCATATAGTTTCCATTACCATGTTCCCTTCAGGGCTCCATAAGAATGAAATGATTAGGAATATTGTTAAAAATAAACTTCAGATGTTTAACTTCAACTTTGATTTCTTGTTCTGGATAAGTAATAATAGGATCCATCCTACCTCTAGCTATTACCTCACTGTGACTATGCAAACATAATGCATTTTGTTGATGTGTACTGTAAATGTGGGTAGTCATGGTCAGTGTGGTCGAATATATTCATCTGTTTAAGATCAGAGAGCTATGAAAGTTCGGAACGAGCCATTTTATCAGGTTTATTTCGATAAATGCTCTTTTTCCACCGTGCAAGAAGTTACAGTGTGTTTTCTTAGCACTATGAGCTGAAGTAGAGAATGTCATTCCTCGTGAAATGAGGGACTCAGTGACAGTTGGGAAAACCACATTTGTATGCTTTGACAGTCTCTCTCACACAATTTCAAGCATGCTTCATCCTGGGTGGGTGTTTGAACTCTGTGTATCCAGATTTAAGAACAGCACAAGCAAACTGTGTTTGGCCACTGTGTTTGGACAGCACAGCCAGGTCTCCCAGGGTGACTTTATGAGGAGCTGAAAGACCTATGGCCCAGTGATCCCCTTTCCCCAGGCTGCAGAGCAGGCCTGATGTCCCCTCTGGCTCTTTTAGAAACAGCTCTTTAGGCAGGAAGCCAAGTTCCCAGGGCAATGCAGCGCATTTGCGTAACTCCAGATGTCCATCTGTTCAGTGGTTTGGGAGGGAATTCGAATCCTTTTCTCCAACAGCTTTCCATCACCCAGTTCCCCATTGCATCTACTATCTTTGGCTGTTTCCGCCTATGAACGGGGGAGTGAGACCCGGGTCAGGCTTACCATAGTGGAGTGTGGGGTGAGGAGCAACTGGAGGCAAGCATGACCTTAACGTCAGACCCACGGAAAGGCAAGGTCAGCTATCCTGAGGCTACGATGAAGTCATGGCAGTGTGGGCAAATGAACACACAGGGAGAGAGTATGTTTGGAATTGCTGTCTGACTGATTGTGTTGTGTGGGATTGGGAAAATGAGCCATCAATCAACAAGATCACATGTATCACGCCTGAGTTACACCGTCACGTTTTGCTCTCTCAAGCGCAGAAAGATTTCAGAGCGAAAAAGTGGTTCAGAGTATCCCTGTTGTGGAGGTTGTGCTCCATGACCCCTTCAGTCATCCAAATCAGTCCTGCGAGATGAATTTCATTACA
Source organism: Enteromius argenteus (assembly GCA_032357425.1). NCBI lineage: Eukaryota > Metazoa > Chordata > Actinopteri > Cypriniformes > Cyprinidae > Enteromius > Enteromius argenteus. The sequence goes on along the minus strand of JAUCMR010000169.1, from coordinate 20,159,921 downwards.
AAATCTCAGTGGAAACATAGTTTTTCTTGGGTGTTTATATTGCAAATTACACAATTTTCCTACAGTGCTGCAGCACACACACTCATCTCATGAGTTACAGCGGCGTCACACGAAAATAAAAATAAAACGAGCCGCTGTTGACTGCAACCGGTCAAAAGTGTGTGTACTCCAGTCAGAATCCAATATCAATAATCTTTCAGCATCTTGAAAGTATTTATAAAACACCAGCTTCCCGTTTCAACAACAGTCCTCCATATCCTATGCCACTGCACTCTGATAAAATAAATCTCCCTCGTTCATTTTAAGCAGCGACGTCAAACATGCCACGGACATTTCATTTGACTAATTACTGAAATACTATAAACTTTTTAACACCATTACACCAAACCAGGTCCAATACAAGATATCAGTTTACAATTCTCAACCTTTTGGATCCAAGGTACCCTAGTATAATATATTTGTTTTCAACTGTTTTATATCAACAATTATATATGTGTCTCCATATGCGTATTAATTTAGGGAGTTTTATTTTGAAACACTACACCGCTAAAAGACCGAACAGCCCGTCCATTGATGCTGTACAACATGGACAGCCAATAAGATTTACAGTGTTCTGTACTGTACATTTTGCATTGTTGCTTTATTTATCTTCAATCTTACTTTTATATTGGTATCTTTATATACCAAATTTATTGGTATAAGTCAAATAATTGGCTAGCTTAATATGACATGACAGCCCAGTCTCACGGCAGTTCATATATATGTTACGAGGTGGCTAATTCATACAAATTAGTGCGACCTCCATACGATTTTTGCTAAATCGTACGTATTTTATGAGTTGCCAATTCGAATGAATTTGAATGAATGACCTACACCTAACCCCACCCCTAAACCTACCTGTCACTGGGGTTTAGACCAATTCATACAAAATTGTATGTGAGGTCGTACGAATATTGTACAAATTAGCACAAATTTGCCACCTTGTACAAATATGTACGAATTGGTCATGAGACTGTGTTGGACTTGACTGATTAGCCTGTTATCTCTGTTAGCATACAGTTAGGCAGTTAGCCAGGTTTTTTACCCATTAGCCTGCTAGCTTAGCATATATGCTAAGTTACTCCTGTACTATATTATAGGGTGACCATATGTGCCGTTTTCCCAGGACACATCCTGGCCAGGATTTCTATATTGCTTTGATTCAAAGTACC
>JAUCMR010000169.1:20114105-20144029 GCA_032357425.1 Enteromius argenteus | reverse complement strand
TTGACGTATGACGTCATCTAGCGGGGCGGGGGGGTGAGATGTCACTCTTGCCTGTCTTCAAACCTTGAGAGCCCTGTGCACTTATGTAAACTGACAACAAAGGTGAATTCTTCCTCACAGTCCAAAATCGCCTCTTCTCCGGAATAGCATGCCATCCTCAAAACGCGATGAACGCGATGTAAAAAACGTCATGATTCTTATGCCATTGATCGGCGCGTCTCACATGGATGATGGTAATACCAAAGCCAAAGTAGCTCGTGGGCATATGCTCGCATTAAAAATAATTAGATCAGACTGAGAAACTAGACATAGTGTTGGTTTCATACTGAATACTTTATCAAACTTTATCAATATTTTGTTTCAACATGACTTACTGCATTTAAAAGTAGACACTTTAAGCTTTCTATAGATGTGTGTCTCGTGTCTGTGTGTCTTGTTTTCGCGGAGTTTCAGTTCATTTTAGTGACGCGTTTCTAAAAACAGTTAAAAGAAAGACAAAAGAAAGTATTCTTAGTGTCTTTTGCACTGATAAGAAAAAAAAACGCTGGTTACGCCGGTGTGACCGTTCGACCTCAGAGTTAAACAAGAAAATATTTTATTAGCGCATTTTTAATGAATTTTACTCAAACTGGTTTACTCTCGGTTTTAAGACACATGATGTACAGACACACACACACACACATATAATGTTTATATATATATATATATATAAATAACGTTATTAACTGGTATTTTTTTCTAGAAAACTGTTTTCGCTTAAGTTTTGTGAAAATATATGTAGAGGCATGTATTTCCAATGAGGCTAGGCTGTCCTTTAGAAGTCTAACTGGATTAAATTAAATTAAATTAAATTAAGAACGTATTATTTTATGTGCATTAACACTGCATTTAACTATTTTTAACACACACTTCTTTGAACCAAAAACATTGTAAAAGTTTGCGTGCACTTATGCACAGCCCACAACACCTGTCATGAACGAACACAGAGACAGTTGAATCCATTCTCTGGGTATTTTAATCAGCAAACTCACAGGCAGATACAAACGGGGGGAGATCATACAGGAGCGTACAACAGTGGAGGAGGCAATGCAAAGACAAATCCAAAGACAAGCGAGAGGTCGAGCGATCTATAAACAGAGTCCAGGGGAAGAAACGAGAGTCGTAATCCGGTAGGCAAGCGAGGTCGGCAACGTGAATCCAGGTACAAAATATAAACACAGAGAGACAAGGGAAAACGCTTACAAGGGTGGTACAAGACAGACACAATGATGAGCGGGGAACACTGGCAAATCTGGGGTATTTATACAGGGGTAAATGACGCTGAGGGGGATGAGAACATATCAGTTACTATAGGGACACATGAGGGAGGTGGAGACTTACAATAAAACACCATGACAACTGACGAGCGGGGCGGAGACATGAGTACGTGGGAAACAGAGCATGAAAACAAACACAAAACATACATAGTCCGTTGGGCGCTGGAGTGCCCTCCAGTGGCCCGCGCTGGCACCTCCAGCTGACCATGACAACACCCCATTATGTCAAAACTTTGTAGGCATGTTTATAACCCCAAATTAAATATAAATAAATAAATAAATATTTAAACATTAATAAACAAATAAATATTTAAACATTAAATGGCACAAACTGATACCTGAAATGTATCCCAAAATAACGTTTGCACAAATGAAATAATTTTTGACATACAGTTATAGAGTATATTTAGAGAGAGAGAGATTTTAAAATCTTGTTAATTACTTAAAAAGCCCTGAATGGCTTAGCTCCTCAGTACTTGAGCGAGCTCTTATTATATTATAGTCCTCCACGTCCGCTGCATTCTCAAAACTCTGGCCATTTGATAATACCTAGAGTATCAAAATCTACTGCGGGCGGCAGATCTTTTTCCCATTTAGCACCCAAACTCTGGAACAATTTGCCTAATACTGGTCAGGAGGCAGGCACACTCTGTCAGTTTAAATCTAGATTAAAGACACATCTCTTTACTCTGGCTTATACCTAACACACTAATATACATTTATTAATCAAATCTGTTAAAGGATTGTTAGGCTGCATTAATTAGATCAGCCGGAACCGGGAACACTCCCCTTAACACACGTACATGTACTCGTTATATCGTAAAAAGAATGACATCTACTCTAATTTTAGTCTGTCTCTCTCTTATTTTGTTCCTCAGTCCGTATCCAGATTAGATGGTGTATCAGCACAAACAGATGATCTTCATCGGAGAACAGAACACATAGATGAACACTGTGGAAAGATCACCGGAACCAAATGCACACAAACACACTCTATAAGTCCTTTGCACAATCTGACATGCGCTTAATATTGAACTGGAGATTAGGTGCTGGGTGTCCAGCCAGAGGAGTACTGGCCCCAACTAAGTCAGGGTTTGCCCAAGGTTTTTTTTTTTTCTCCATTCTCTCATGGATGGGGTTTTGGTTCCTTGCCGCTGTCGCCTCTGGCTTGCTTAGTTGGGGGCACCTAATTTCTAGTGATTATCATCGTTTTGATTACAGAGACCATCTCTGCATTTGATAAATAAATAGTTTAATCTCGTCATTATACATTACCATCACTCTATTCTCCTCTTTGAAAATGTTCAGTGCTTTGCAACAATCTGTATTGTTAAAAGCACTATATAAATAAAAGTGATTGATTAATTGATTATATTGATCTTGGAATAATTTAATCAAAAAAATAATTCATTAAAAACTTAAATTTATTCAAAATGTATTGAAACTATCTATAATATGATCTTTAACTTGGAAACCTGGCAAATAAGAGTAATTTGAACTCTAGAAGAGATATATGAGGATTCAGGGGTATTTTTCTCAAGCTAAATTTTAGATTTAGAAAACATTTGTTATAAGAAGAGACTTCATTTGGTTTAAACTGTCAGGTCCTCATAGGCATCTCTGCATGTGGATTTGGATGTGAAACCTTTCATCTTTACTCGGGCTTAATAAGAGCATCGGAGGGGTGTTTCCAATAACAAATCCACAATGCTGGGTTCAGTGCAAGGTCACAGCATTGCACAGACCACACTGAACAGAGCTTTACAGTGTCCTAGTGCTCCTTGAAAAAGGAGACAGGAAACAAGACAGAGAAGGAGAGACAGATCCAAAGTCAGCCTGAGATAGGCTCTGCTCAGACCGCAAAATGCTGGAAAGAGATAACTGTCTCTACTCTGTCTGTTTAGCAACAGAGATCAGCAGTTCACAAAGTTCAGATTTCATGGATGGAATGCATAAAGTTAATTAGTACGTAATGTTCAGTGTCTAAATCCCTTGTTGTGGACCATTTGTTAAATATATATATATATATATATATATATTCAAATACAAAATAAAAGTTTTTATTTATATACGATGTGTGTGTGAATGCATCTATTTATTTTCATATGATTAATCATATACAAAGATATTTAATATATAAACATAAATTATTTTCTTAAATATATACTTGCTATAATATCACGTTTTTGTTTTAGTTTATTTTAGATTTTATATTGTTACTAAATTATAATCACTGCAATTATCAAAGAGACCCCTGATGTGTTTTTCCCCCTGCATAAGCAATGATTCATCCCTGACTTTACTGAACATAATTATTCACTTGTTATTTTAGTTAAACAGAGGAAGAGCACCTGTGCATGACCTTTACAGTAAGAGGAAGGAAACCGCATCAGTTCCACTCTATGGATCAGAGCAAATGGCCCACATTGTGGCTTTAAATTGTACGGGTGTGTAGGATGATCAAAAAACACATCATCTTCTCCCTTCCCTCCCTCTCTCAGTCCAAAGACTCATTTGTCCTGGTAAGTGACCACAAAGAGGACAACTGAAATGCTGTACTATAGTTGAGGACATTTAGTAAGTTAGGTAACTGTCTCAAATATTTCACCTAAAACCCATTGGCTAATAGAATTTTGTAAAAATGACACATATAGAGTATTAACAAAGAGTAAGACTATATAGAGCTATAAAGTTAATGTCGAAGGAATAGCTCATATTATCCCCTAACATTTTATTATATGTGTCTGATTTATATGTATATGTATATATATATATATATATATATATATTATTTTTATTAATTTTTCTTTGATTCATGTTATTTGTCCCATATATATTATGCCAAAGTTTATTTTATGTTAAGAAGAGTCGTTTTCACTCGAAATTGCTAATAAATGTGAAATTAATTATAAAGAAAGTAACACAGTAAATTTAATTTGAAAAGTAATATGAAAAGTAAAAAGACTGATATTTCAATTAAAGTTAAAGACATTCTTTAGATATCTTCTGGAACTTGTTTTTTTTTCACTTTCTTTTCTACATATCTGTAGGATTTAAAATGAAAATTTGTAAATTTTAACGATAACTTTTAAAGAAATAAATTCACCCCAAAAGAAAACAAACCAAAAAAAAAAAAACTGTGAAAGTTATAAGCATCTGTAAGGACACATCCATGGCACTGTATGTTTGTACTACTGTCATTCTATACCCATCCATGTCCGACCAAGGAAGCCACTGCTTTGAATAAAGCCAACAAGCTTTTTTTTTTAAGTTGAGTTGCAATTATTTTACTTTCTTTTAGCTGACAAACTAATGTAATTGATCTGTTTTATTAATTTAGTAATTGCGTTCAGTGGGGAAGCTGCATGTGAAATTGTGTTGCAGATACAATTAAAGTCTTAGAGGTGAAATACCTCTTTAACGACACTAGTTTAAGCAGTTCGACTGGAGTTGAATAGAAATTTATGCGTGTCCATTAACAAATCTTTTGAGTATAGGGTCATCACCGTTAGCATCGTTGTCAACGTGAGTGACTTCATTGACAGGCCAGGTCCTCATTATCCATCAAACGTAATGATCTGACTCATGTGGAGCCAAATGCAGAATTTGTTGTCCCACTCAGGGACCAATACAATGATGCATTTGGACATTTGTGGTTGTTGATTCATTCGTCAATTGCTACGTTCCCAGGTCAACGGTTCTGCCTGTGTTTTGTTCTCACTTGTACCAAAGGCTTTTGGGACATGACTGAATGTCACACAGCGTGAGGTGTGTCTGACGGGTTATTCAACTTCCCCAAGGCTTTTTGGAAGACCCCTAAACTCTTTCTTCTCCGTTCTCACACAGAACCTTTGCTCTGTTTTGTTGGGATCTGTGAATCAGACATTCTAGTACAATATAATCATATTTCTTCCCTGCCCCTGCCAAAGGACATTAAATATCATCTTGGAACCAACACAGGGTTTATTTGAATCATCTGTATGCTTTTTGCTTGGCGTTTGACTCCTATTTAATAGGAAACACATTTATCATAAATAAGAAGGAATTTACCTAGTGCTGTTTTACTCTTCGGGCCATTTGTGCTATTACTCTAAAATCAATTGACTAGAAAATTTGCGGATGTCATAGAGGTTGGAGAGCCCTGACAAATTGCTGTACTCCCCAATGGTGCTCCATAGTATTATGTACCAAGAAAATAATAGGGAAAAACCATTTTCATTTCAAATGTCATTCTGCTTATTTTAAAACATTAAATTGAACCTATCATGATATGATCATTTGCCAAGATATGTTGAAATACATTGGTTTCATGCATATTCAACATTATGAGACCTTGTGTAAAAAAAAATAAAAAAATAAATGTTACTTTAAATGAATGAATGAAAAAAAATGAATATGATGAAACCCCTTTATCAAATTTCTGTAGTAGGTACAAATTGTTTTTTGTTTGTTTTTTACAATTTTATTTGAATTAGTACTTTTATTTAGGAAAGAAGCATTAAGTTGCTTAAAGAATTTTACATTTAAAAAATAAATTCATCAGTTCCAAATAAATGTTGTTTTGAATGTTCCAGAAATCACAATTTTATTTACATTCAACATTAATAATAAATAGACTTTATTAATTTATTTTGTTTATTTATTTTTTTTTTTTTTTGAGCAACCAATCATTATATTTGAATGATTTCTGAAGGATCTTATGACACCGAAGACTGGAGTAATGATGCTGAAAATTGTACTTACATAGGAAAAAAAATAATTTCAAACATATTATAACAGAAAAGTGTACTTTAAATTGTACAAATATTATAATATATTTTTGTATTATATGTTTGATTAAAAATGCAATGAGCTGAAGAGATTTATTTATGACAATTTGGCAAGTTCTCACAATGGGAGCAATGTAATTAAACAGTGTATTACTGTTATATTTATATAAATTAATAATATGTTTTTTTAGGCTGATTTAAACATTAAATTATTAAAAAGGGACAGCCAGCCCTGAGTTTTTCTTATCTTATGTGACAAAAGAATATGCATTTGTGTATGTCTGCTTCTACATGTAGCATGTGTGTTAGTGTGTGTAAACAGAGAAGTCTGCAGATGTAGTGGAAAAGTTGCAGTGGGTCATAGCAGGTGTAAATGGATCTGTGGTCTATGGGGCGCTGAAATGGAAGCCAGTAGCAGCTGGAAGGCCTTATGACTCAGAAGGTCAGAAGGTCAACGCAGCAGCAGGCAGCAGACTGCATTTACTGGTGCAGAGATGCAGGGTGTGAGAAGAGCCTGAAACTCTGTCCTCAGAAACTCAGATTGGGGTCAGGGTGAGTATTAGACCTCATTTCATGCTTTCAGTTGGCAGTTGGCACGAAACCGAAGACACGCAACACTGACGTGGGCGTACTTCTCACACAGGCACACACACATAACATGGAGGTATGTCAAATTTTTTTTGAAAAAGGCTAAATAATAAGGGATGTAAAAGTGACAAATCGATGGAGTAAATGATTCAGGGATTCAGGGTGGCCGAGAGAGCTCAATGCACTGCAACTTAAGAAAACAAATAAATATAGAGAGAACACCAGCACATAAAAAAAAAAAAAAAAAACATTTTTAGCAAGTTGACAACACAAGTGCTGCGAATCTAAAAAAGGGACGGAACAGCTGCAATATAGGCCTGATGCACAAGATGGCGCCGGTGAGCATCGGCTCGCATTTACTGCAAGGGAAACTTGCATTCGAAACTTGGCTAAATATATAATTAATGTTTTTTAAATTATTGGAATTATTAAGACAAGAGAAAACATCCTCCCTACATTATTGCGTACCTCTGTGTGAAATTAATCAAGATACAATGCTTTTCTTTCACTGCGGTATATCTCACTCATATAGATTTTCAGAATTATTTGGTTAAGCAGTTCAAAGTACTCACTGATGACAACAGTCACTTGTTTTGAAACAAATGAGTGTTTGTGAGCTAATCAGTTAAGGGAATGATTCAATACAGTATATCTTTAATCACGTGTTCCTGGATAAATTGGTTTAGCAATTCAAATGACTCACTCACAAAAATGCCCCTTATTACCCCCTACTGCGGTAAATATGCAATATGCAGATTTACAGTCTATCTCGAACCCCAAAGAAAGCAAGAAGAGTGATACAAACCAGAAGGCTTAGCCTATAAAATTCGAGGACTGGAACTAACTGTTGTATAAATAATAAGCAGCAATGTTTTAAAGACAATAAATCTCTTTCAGATGATGACTAATGGCCTAACAAAGGATTTTTCAAACATCTGCCCAAGGTTTGTCTTGTGAAATCCGCTGTAACCCTTCGCCCAGAGCAGTTTCTATCACTAGACCTCAGTAAAGATAATGATCAGTGCTGTGAGAACTATGCTTCTCATGACGCAGAGATTTATAAGGCATTTTTCACTGCTTGCCCGAATAGCATTGCATACCTGTGCCATAGAACTGGCAAGTCAGTTGGTTTTCCTAAAGATATTTAGGGCACTGTATCAACTATGCCATTTTATATCCCAGCACATGTCAACAAAGAGAATCTTGAACAATGAGTGCATTTGAACATACGCTCCACAACATTCCAGATACACAATTTGTCTTTGTAGAGAGATCTGGCAAAAGCTGAAAGTTGAAAACATTGAAAACACACACAAACAAACCAAAATGGAGGAGTATTCTTCACCAAGTTGTTGCAGGTTCCTGAACATTACAATCATTCTTTACGTTTTTACATTTTTTAAAAACATGCCTTTTTTCCTGTGTTTTTATTGAACTTACGCACCAACAATGGAGAACTATCCCTGATAACTGATCCAGAATGATCCAGCCAGGATAAACACTGGGAAAAATGGGAGAAAATGAAAAACAGGGGTAGGATGTGTAAGCAGAGTGCTTATTCGAGGTTCTGCAACCCTGCCAATACACTCTCAGAAACGGGATGCATCCAAAGCCGAGTCTGCAAGCTGCAAAGTACATACAAAAGCTTGTGACAAAAAGACATGGCATCTCAAAGGCGTCCGTCTTTCCACTGCATCACAAAGATAAAGGAAGCAAAATCGGATTATTTACCCCACGGATCCCTGTCTTCCTTAAACTGAGCAGGCGTGCCTGGGAACGATTTTCTTAGCCATTATCCCAGGATATTTGGGATTCTGATTGCGGCCATGTTATGAGCCTGTGCTGGGATGAAAAGAGCACACATCTCGGGCTCTCGCCCATCTCACATTCATTTTTCTTCTCTTATTTGGATGTATTCCTGACCCGAGAACCCAAACCAACAAGCTCAGTTAACATTTCCACTCCACTCAAATTCATCAAAGTCATTTCTAACCAACATGTTAAACTTCTCTGTGAGCATTTCACATTGTATGCCCGCCAAAGGACATTCTCCCATAGGAAAGAATATCGGACATGAGATCTGTTTCTCGACTGATTCTCTTAGAGAGCAAATGGAGATTTACGGCTTTCATGTCTTCATGAGTTGAACATGAATTTTTAACACTGATTTTTTTTTTACCTAGGACAAATGATTTTACAGTTCTGTACTCTTACTATGTACTGTAATGATGATTATCTCATTCATTTCTATTTTCATTTCTCAGTTTTAAGGGAATGTCTCAAAGATTAATCTTAATCTAAACTCTAATAATGTTTCCTAAGCAATAAGATAAACGAGCAACCTCTGAGCAATACAATTTCCATATGACAAAAAGATTATTAACCAAAAAAATGTGACTCTGTCTGGGAAATCCAAGCTAAAGTCTCAAAATCGAATTATGAGATAACAAGCATCACAGTTTGATTTCAACCATTAATTGAAATATAATTTTAATCTTTGACATGGCTCTACTCAGTCAATACTGAAGATATGAAGGTTATATTTCCACAGAATGTTCTTTACCTTATGAAGTACAATTTTATGTAGAAAACAGTAAATCACACACACACACACACACACACACACACGTTGGTTTTTGTGATTTATAAGGACTCTCCATAGGCGTAATGGTTTTTATACTGTACAACTGTGGTATTTCAAAAAAATCAAGTCTGTTTTTTAAGCCTTTTGAATTACGGGGACACTGAAAATGTCCTCATAAAACACCTACATATTGTAATACCTATGTCATACCCATGTCATTATACAAATTGTCCTCATAAACCACATAAACCCGCACACACACACACACACACACACACACATTTAGCTGGGTTTTCACAGATAGTCTTACAAATGAGTAATATTATACATTCATCTTTTGTTTGCACTTGTAGCTCTCAAGTGAAATAAATGATATTTTGTCATGAAACACAAGAACCAATGACATTTGCAGAACCGGATTTGATTTGAAAAACTAGTTTATAGTTTTTGTGAAGTTCAGGCTAATTCTATTTTTGGTACTTGTACATTACCTATCATTCATCTATCATTAAATCTGATTTTAGGCATTACTCATGGGTAAGGTTAGGTTTAGGTTTAGAGATATGGTCAAGAATAAATTTGTGAAATGTTGTTAAAGGGTCAACAAAAAATAATGTTCTGGGTTCTTTTGCTGGGTCACTCAGATCGGGTCTTTCTAAGATGAGATCCGCAGCAGGCGTCTCTGGGCTTTCCTGTCTATAAGCACAGGCCGCCAGGCGGATGACATGGCCTGTTATTCCATGTGTAAGGAATCGGCAAATTACACACTGAGGAGATGAAAGGAAGACTGAATTCCTGCCAGTACGTTCTTTGTCCGCAGCTGCGAAAGCCAAGTGCTGGCGTCATCAATCAGGGTGTCGTTCACCTCTCCCAAGGGCGTTCGCTGTGGATTTAGATGTCAGTGTCGTGATCAACCACGCAATAGAGTGAGATAATTATCAGATAAATACTGTTTTTAGCCCTGTAGAGACGTAATGGTCTGTTGAAATTTCACTCTCAGGTGTCCAAAGAGTCATAAAACCAAACGAGAATGCTAGCGATGTGACACCCAATCTGTTCATCTGAGAAGGGAAGATGTAGAATGGCAAAAGGTGAACTAAGGAACTGCGTAGAGAGGCCAAAATAGATGGTCCTCTTCCTTGTAAGTGTTCATTTTGATACTATGTTTCCATCACCTTAGGATGCATTATACAGGATTTTGTTTGAAGATATTTCCTGTAACGTCCTGTGATCTCTAGTGCAGAGGATAAAGTTTAATTATTACACCACCAGTCAAGACTGAACTTTCTCATAATCTTAAATGTATTTTTGATCTAAATATTTATGCGTGAATGCATTTTTTTTTTTTACTACATTTATAGCATGTAAAGTTGTAGAGTAATACTAAATCTATAACCTTTTTTGAACTGATTTTTTTTCTCTAACCAAATACAGTCCAAAAGAGACTATTTTTTTTTCTTTTTTCCAATTATTTTCTCTTTACTTCATTTAAATACAATTTATATAACTTTACTAAACTATATATATATATTTATTTTCTTTGTTTTGTCCACTTATTCTCTCTTTACTTCATTCAAATACAATTTAAGAAACAAAATAAAATAAAATAAGTTCTCCAGCCTTATACACACAAAACTAAACACTTAATATTATGTACAGTAGGGTATGCATCATTGATAGACATGGCAGACATAGCAGACTAATCCTCTTAACATAAACTTATCCTCTAAGAACAGAGGTCTCTAATCATGAAATAGTGCACAGTATGCTGCAGAGCAAAGACCTGCCTCCAGCGTCCATCCACCTACCCATCATTAGCACGGTCATCAAAACTTTAAGAAGTCACCAGGGGACTCATGAAGGAAAAAGATTCTGGGACAAAACGGCACTTCAAAACTGTGTCTAAGAAAATGCAAAACATCAGTGTCAGGGAAAGTTAATCTTAAAAGTAATGTAATGATTTACTCCCTAAAAAAGTAACTAATTTGGGCTGGGCTTGCTTGTATGTTTATATGGTATATGTATGGCCGTTTCACACCAAAAGTGAAATGAATAAGCCTTAGGCTGAATGTAAATGCGCTTATTAACATATTTAAATATTGCAGGTTCGCATCATATTCTGAGCTTGCATTTAAGTTTGTACTCATTTTAAGGAACACTAAATCTGTTTTTGTGCAAATGGGATGAGGCAATGCATGTTCATATTTAGCCAAGAACTACAATAACCTTCGTATTTACACACTGATCACAATAGGGCCTTTCTTACCTTTTTAGTCCCAGAACTAGGAAACTGGGACGATTTTGCGTGGGTGGGTGAGAGCATGGTGGGTGAGAGCATTTTCGTACACATTTAGCCAATGAGCGTACACTTACATCACGATTTTAGACCCTGCTCTGAAGTAGGAGCTAATTTAGTTCCTCCAAACGGAGTTCATGGAACTAAAATTGTTCCTAGTTGTTGTGGTGTGAACATGCACATGCAGTAGTACCACAATTTGTTTGGGTTCCTGCGGTGTGAAAGGCCCTAATGCCTATGCACTAACTGCAAAATGTTCTCAACATGGGGACAGGAGAGCTGTCAGCAAGTACATGGAAAAACAAAGTAAATGTCATTATTAATTTAAAAAAAAAATGTAGCTTGGATATTTTACTGTAAATTCAAAAGTAATGAATTACTTTTTAAGTTATTTAAAAAAGTAATCTGATTATGTAACACAAGTTACTTGTAATGCCTTACCCCAACACTGAAATTTGTCCCAATCTATCAAAATTTGTTGAGATTCCTCAGCTTTTGCATTAAAACTCAGTAGGATTGACAATTTGGTTCTAAATCTGAATGCATGATTTTATGGATTTTGCATATGTTCATTTTTGTGGCAGCTCAAAGATTTGTACTACAAGAAGTCACATTCTGTGCCACTTTATTGCCTGCAGTTTATTGCTCAGCTTATGTAGTAAATGGAAACGCTGTGATGTCATACCTCCTGAAATAGGTTATGAGCTACAAAGAGCCACGTTGGATGATTTATGGCCGTTGCATACAATCGCTGTAATGTACCATGAGCTCTCTTTATTAAATAAATGCATTTTTGCTTGTCAGGAGTTGATTTAGAACCACAGTGTTTTCAGCGGGCACATATTTTACTGGCTGAACATCTAGTGGGCTAAAAGAGCCACATAGCATCTGTCGCTCCACATCTGCTCTCCAGGAAACTTCTCAGTCCAACCGCTATCCATATATTTATTTATTGACCGTACCAATCTCGTTAATGCCAAATTTATAGCATGCATTTCAGTAACATAGTGATGCAAAGCAATAATAATGCAGGTTGCATCATGTCAGGCTGAACGACTGGCTGGCTAGAGTGAGGAAAATAACTTTACGATGGGAAAATGTGCAGCCCAGTTTCAACAATTGCTTTCAGATCATTATAAGTTCTTGTCTCATTTTTAGTGCATCATGTTGGGAATTAGAAATGGGTCTTCATAGACAGCATATATCACATAATTCTTAGAGGTATAGTTTGGGCATTATTTATTCACCCTCATGCCGCTCCAAAAGCATACGACCGAACCATCTGCGGAACATGAAATGGAACGTAAATGAAAAAAACCCCAAAAAACTTTTTTCTCCCTCATACACTATTTCTAGAACTATAGTGAATGAATAGCATAGCTTTCGAGCTTTACAAAGGACACAAAACATCATCATAGTATCATAAAATAGCCCATATTAATTGTGAACTATAGTCCAAGTTTTCTAAAAGGATGCAATATGTTTGTACAGACACAAATTTTATGCAATCTGTCACGCCACGGGACTGCACTGGGATCAGTGCAGTCAACTTCACACAATCACCAGTTCATTAATCACCGCCACCTGATGTCAATCAGGAGAGTTTAAAAGCCCAGCTCAGCACTATCAGGTTAGCTGAGCTCAAGGTAACCCTGTCCGATACTAACCTTATGCCGATTCACGGAGTTATTGTCTTTGTCAACGATCTTTGAGTTTCAGTCTGTGCAGCAACTGCGATCCAAGAGACTTTGACCTTTCATCTGTTCATTGGAGGAAAACCTTTCACTGGAGTATTATCTTCACCTACCACGCTACTCACCTGCACTAGTGCACAGTGATACAACAGCGATCATCCTTCACAACCTGAACGTGAGATCTGTTACATTCCTACCTGTGTTTACTCACCTGCTATACTCACCTGTTTCCTCAGAACGCTGCATGCCAACCTTCACCCAGCGTAGCACCACCTATAACAGAAAGGACTGTTAGGAAATAGGATTGAGTCTGCAGAGATCGCTTCCATACTTACCTCTGGAAAGGAATACCAGTGAACCTGAACCAAAAGTTCAGGAGTTCCTTCAGGAGAGCTCTGGAGTATCGATGTGGAGATCACTCTGTTATTATCACTGCCATTCACAAGAATTCACAGTTTATCAGAACTGCCCTGCTGACCCGACGAGTTGGTAGATCCAGCACTCAAGAATCCATCACTGAGCTCATAAATCGCACATTAGTATTAGGAGGCCCCTCCATGATTGTTGAGGCAGTAAAGAACCCTCTCTCTCACTCTCCACCAGGGGTAGTATTTCCTCCACTCAACAAATTAGGAAGAAAGATTCATGACCCAATGATTCTATCTGTGAGATCGGCCAGAAGAAACAACTATTCAACTCAAAAGTCAGCAAGCTTAATCTTGCCAGGTTCATTGATCTACATATTTGTACGAGTCTGCACCACGGCCACAGACAGTCTGTTGCGCTGCAAGAGCGCCCTCCAGAGTCTGTTGCACTGCAAGAGAGCCCTCCAGAATCACAGTCTAATTATACCAAGTTCATACTGCAAATGTCACAACCAGGTTTCATGTTATCAGAGCCCGAACCAATCACGCTGTCAGAGCCAGAGCCAGAGCCACAGCCGGAGTTCATGCTGTCATAGTCAGAGCCACAGTTGGCGTTCACGCTGTCAGAACCAGAACCAGTCACACTGTCCGAGCCAGCACCAGAGCCACAGCCAGAGTTCGAGCCGCCAGAACCAGAACCAGTCACGCTGTACGAGCCAGAGCCAGAGCCACAGCCACAGCCAGAGTTCACGCTACCAGAATCAGAGTCAGTCACGTTGTCAAAGCCAGAACCAGAACCACAGCCAGAGTTCATGCTACAGGAGCTAGTCACGCTGTCAGAGCCAGAGCCCAACTAGAGTTTGTGTCGCCAGAACCAGTCACGCTGTCCGAGCCAGAGCCCAAGTAGAGTTTGTGCCGTCAGAGCCAGAACCAGTCACGCTGTCCGAGCCAGAGCCACAGCCAGAGTTCGCGCCGCCAGAACCAGTCACGCTGTCCGAACCAGAGCCAGAGCTACAGCCGGAGTTCATGCTGTCAGAGCCAGAGCCAGAGCTAGAACCACAAGCAAAGGTGATGCTACAAGCACCACAGCCCAAGTATGCCAAGTTCATGCTGCAAGAGCCGCAGGCAGAGTTCACGCTGCAAGAGCCAGAGCCAGTGCCACAGCCCGAGTGCACGCTGCAAGAGCCAGAGCCACAGTCTACGACGTCAGAACCAGAGCCCGAATATACGTTGCCAAAGCCATAGCCCAAAGAAGAGGTGAACCTCCCTAAGAAATTATTTTTTTTGGGGGGGCTATAGGGTCCTGCAGCAGCCGAAGGCTGCCTATGAACCACCACAGCCGAGGGCTGTCCAAGAACCATCACAGCCAAAGGCTGTCCACGAACCACCACAGCCAAAGGCCCCTGATCCACCATGGCCTTCCATGGCCCCTGATCCATGGCCTCCCATGGCCCCTGATCCACCAAGGCCTCCCAAGGCCCCTGATCCATGGCCACCCAAGGCCACAGATCCATCAAGGCCCGCCAAGGCTCCTGATCCACAGAGGCGGGTCAGGTCTTCGGTGCTATCCTGGAACCATCCCATGTTGGGACCCTCTACAGATTTCAGGATACCCACCCTCCCACCCTTTCTATATATTGACATCATCAGGTTAAAGCGCCAGGAGTCGCTCCTAGGGAGGGGGGTAATGTCACGCCACGGGACTGCACTGGGATCAGTGCAGTCAACTTCACACAATCACCAGTTCATTAATCACAGCCATGTCTCAATCAGGAGAGTTTAAAAGCCCAGCTCAGCACTATCAGGTTAGCTGAGCTCAAGGTAACCCTGTCCTATACTAACCTTATGCCTCACCTTATGTCGATTCACGGAGTTATTGTCTTTGACAACGATCTTTGAGTTTCAGTCTGTGCAGCAACTGCGATCCAAGAGACTTTGACCTTTCATCTGTTCATCGGAGGAAAACCTTTCACTGGAGTATCATCTTCACCCACTACGCTACTCACCTAAACTAGTGCATAGTGATACAACAGCGATCATCCTTCACAAATTGAACGTGAGATCTGTTACATTCCTACCTGTGTTTACTCATCTGCTATACTCACCTGTTTCCTCAGAACGCTGCATGCCAACCTTCACCCAGCGTAGCACCACCTATAACAGAAAGGACTGTTAGGAAATAGGATTGAGTCTGCAGAGATCGCTTCCATACTTACCTCTGGAAAGGAATACCAAGTTCAGGAGTTCGTTCAGGAGAGCTCTGGAGTATCGATGTAGAGATCGCTCTGTTATTATCACTGCCATTCACAAGAATTCACAGTTTATCAGAACTGCCCTGATTTACTGCTGTCATTTAATAAATTGTCAAAACTTATCTTTGTTTTACAGTCTCCTTCGTTCTGAGCGTTACACAATCAATCATAATTTGTTGAAATTTCACTGGAAAACATCCACTCTTTTTTCCCTTGAGAGTTTAATTTAGAGTCTAATTGAGAGTCTAATTTGTGGCCAAATCATAATTTTGAGTCTGATATTTTGAAAGAATCAGTTGAATTAAACAAAACTGCTCTGAATTATTTATTTGTGAATAGAGCTTAAGCAGTTCTTGAGTAGAACTTATTTGCAGTTTTTAACTTAGTGGCCAATTGCATATCATGTCAAATTTGTCTTGTTTCCTACACAAATATATTTTATGACTTCAAATACTGTACATGAGACTTATAGATTACTTGTGTACATTGTCTGGATACATTTAAGGTACTTTTTTGAAACTTGAAAGCCACTCATTGTAATTTCATACACAACAGATGCAATTTAAAATTTCACATTTTCTGTTTTAGAGAAGAAAGGTTTTGACCAACATGAGTACATAACAGCAGAATTCCCATAGTACTTCAAACCATAAAACTCTGTTTTACTGCAGCTGTTTGCATATGATAATTTTTTTGATAAACACTCAAAAATATGAGTCATTCCTTCTCTTTGTTCATATTATTTTGGTTGCATCATTCTTGGTCTGGCAAACCTCTGTTTTCTTCCAACACGGATCTCTGCGTCTTAGCATTGTGAATCCTCTATGCGTTACCCAGCGGAGTCTTTTTTTC
Source organism: Enteromius argenteus (assembly GCA_032357425.1). Classification (NCBI taxonomy): domain Eukaryota; kingdom Metazoa; phylum Chordata; class Actinopteri; order Cypriniformes; family Cyprinidae; genus Enteromius; species Enteromius argenteus. Next base: position 20,127,313 of record JAUCMR010000169.1, on the reverse strand, counting down.
TCCTTCCCGCTCTTACTGGAATCCTGTCCTGTGACCTTACTCTAGTGCTAAACTATGTGCCGTTAAAATCAACAGCCTTGAGGGGACGAGTTGAGGACAAAATAAAATAATCAGCACTTCAACACATTGACCTTATTTTAACAAACAATTGCTAAAGATAGATTTTGCCATGACCAAAATATGGCAGCTGGAGTGTATGTCACAGAGTGTGTGGTTTCCTTAATCAGTGGTGTGTAGCTTTTGTGCAAAAGAGCCAGGGTTGTATTTTCTGGAAAAGTACTGACTTCCAGTTTCAGGCTCAGCTGGGGCTTGACCTGATGCCTTGTTACACAAAGCTCTCTATCCATTAACTTAGCCTCCTGGGAAGTTCCTACTTATGAGTTCGGAAGTCATAATCGTGCTGCGATTATTTCAAGGTCAGAGGTGGGATATTTTGACTTGAAATCCCCCACTTGCGTGGATAATTACATAAAAAGAAACAAAATGGCTTTGCTCTGCAGGTGCATGATTGTCAACAAAGACGTTTCCTAACAACAAAACTGATGGAAAATGATGCAATGCTAATATTTGCAGGTGCAAGATTACTAACAATTAGGATAATTCACCTCTTTCTTGGCAGATGTTTGCTAATAGATTTTATTATATTGTGATGTGAGACATTTAACTTGCTGATGCATTTTATTTGCTTAAATTTGGATTATTATTAGCTTTATACCATGTTTTAGCTGGTGGCTGAAATCAGATTTTGCAATTTGGATGTCAAAATGCATTAACACTTTTCCAAGTAGGGAAAGTTGGAAAATCTTTCTGGAATGAATAGAATGTGCCATTATAATTAGACATGCATTCAAGTGATTTTAGTCTGACAAAATCGATGCATTGGGCAATTTAATTTGTCTTTCTCTTTTTTTAGTTGTTCAACAGTGATGTTGTTTGACAACAGAAGTTTCCTTTTAAAATATTGCATAAATGTAACCTTTTGAGTAACCAGTTTGGAATATTGTACATCATTTATGCTGTGCATGAGTGACATATAAAGAGCACTCTGTGCATGATGTTACACATGTTGCCAGCTAATATGTGATGAAATAAGGTTCTTTTGGTCCAAGAAAAAAAAACAAACAAACAAAACATTTAGTCCAGGTTCATATGGCATTCATACAGGCATTTTCAACACTGAACCTAAAAAAAGGGGTGGTGGGGTGGGGGCAGCTTTTATAACATATATTTTTTTACAAACATGCAAAGCAGCGCTATACGCTTGTATGTGTGTACATACATTGGTTTATTCCCAGCTGAGAATTCACAAATGCGTAAGGAGCCAAAACAGCAGTAGGAATTCTTCTGATGCACACAAATAAAAATCTGCAGCATGAAGCCGTGGTTCCAGTTGCTGTACTGAACTTTAATGGACAACATGTGACTATAACCAGCAAAAACAGGTTGATCTTTCTGTCTTTCTTAGGGTTGAATCTTGTGACTTCTGTCATGATTGCGGCGTGAGCGTTCGGATCCAAATGGAGTCTTTATTCAGGTTAAACAGGCAGGGTCAGATACACAGGCAAACAGAGACAGTGGAGGCAAGGCAGAAATCGTGGTCAGGGTAAACAGGCACAGATCAGGGCAGGTAGCAAACAATGGAAAATAAACACGGGAATAAAACGCTTGGTAATGACGCCGGAGCAAATCAAGACTTCGCGTTTTACTGTTGTGTGACTGTGATATTTAAGCAGTGTGGTGATAGACTGCAGCTGTGAGTGCTGATTACAAAATGCGAGCAGGTGCAATGCATGATGGGAAATTGAGTCCTGTGTGAGTGTGAGTGGATAATAGATGCCTTTAGGCGGGGCTTGAGGGCACTCGTGACAACTTCATGCACTCTTTTTGGTTTGTTTAGATTGTTTGGTCCATGCTGCATTCATATTTCAATCAAACTGCAGCAGAGTTAATTTGATAGCAGACTGAGATCCACCTTTCAACAATGGATGGCAGCATTCACACTTAATCAAGTCAAAATAACCTACAGTAAATACAGGTAATTTACAATATTAAATATTACCTGTGTTCAATATATATATATATATATTGCATATTCAAAATTTATTGAAAAAGCAGATAACTCCAAACAGTTGTTTTTCAGCATTTTTTTTTATATGTTTAATAATTTGTTTAATCTTTTTAATCTCCTCAGATACAATGTAGATGCCTGACAAAGAATGTTGTTATCATAGACTGTATGGATGTGATAACATTCGGTTTTTGCAAATGAACTTTTGAGATTTAAATGAATAAACTTGTCACTAATCACTGAACGTCTTGTATTGCATTTTACTGGATTGCCTTTTCCATAAAAGTTGCAGTCTTAAGGTCAGAAGAGCACTTAAAATGCTGCGTCTAGGCAGCTCACTAAATATTGGAATAGAGCCTGAGATGTTAATTCCAGAGTGCCATTCAGATCAGTTTTTAGCTATTTCATTGTCTTTGTGTCTACGCTGATAATATGGTCCTCGTAGGAGCACATCCCCACTGGTCTGCCCCTTCCCTTATCATCAAACACTATTTAAAAGCCAGCACATCAGGGCAATCATCACTCTGGATATTTATATCACTACGTTTTGTGTGACCACAGTTTGTGTGACTCCGTTGCCACTGTGTCATTATTTCAGAGCAAATCAAGCGAGCGGCGGCCGCAACGCAATATTTGCATGTAATCCCTGCATCTGAAAGCTCTCTTTTCCTCGCGCTGTGTTCAGGTCTGGCACAGACCCCTGTGCTGTCAGCCACCAACGCCACCACGCTGACGTGGGGTAGCATTCAAGTGCCACTGGTCCTATAAATTACATGTTAAGTCATGTATGGACGTGGAGTCTGCTTTTAAAATACTTGGGTTCTGGAGAATTTAACAAGGTGTGGCATACATGAAAGCCTTTTTCTGTCACTCATTTAAAAGGGGATTGAGAAAAACAACAGTGCACCAGACAGTTAGGAATCCAGGGTGCTAAAATGCAAAGCATTTTTTTTCTGGAATAAAAGCTCTATTCATTGAATATGGGTTGGCGTTTTATTATAAAGCACTGTCAGGGTGTTATGTAATGCGTTTTAAACACTGTCCTGGGTGAATGGGCACAGCACAAATACTACAAATTTCTGTCTGGAATTTATCAGTGAGATGAAATCAGGCTCTGCTTTTTTTGTGGCAAAACCCAGCTGAAATAACCTAAAACTCAAGCGAGTTTCGTTGTCACTGTCTTAATGGGTTTTTACAGGGTCCCTACAGTGTCAGGTTCACGTCTCTCTATATGCATTTAGTAGGCAAAAAAAATTCACATAGCATATACTTGTAATTTCACTTAATTTGCACACACACACACACACACACACACATTTGTGGTGTGAGTTGCTTATGAATTTCTTGTTATTATTAACAATCTGATGTTTGATTATGCACCTCAGTTTTTGAGTGCATATTAGTAGCATTATCAAAGCAATTAGTGACATTATTGCCAAGATTTAGTGATATATAGTTGATGCATCAAAGCAGTGCATTAGTGCATTATTATGGCCAGTGATGATTGGCCAATGCATTTTATGACCAATTTTCTGTTACTGCATAAAAAATAAATTCAGGTCATGAATTAGATTTTAATATGGCTTTTGGGCAAGTTGCAGACTACAACAGAAAAAAAACAAACTCACTATATACATTTGCGTGACCCTTGCAAGCATAGAAAGCACAAGTGTAATATACACATGCCCTCCAAAAGTTTGGAAACACCCCTGGCAAAGTGTTGTTTTGGATAAAATCAGCATAAATCCTTATAATGTTTTGGTGCAAATACTGTGCATTAAAGTAACTTGACATTATCATTTAAGACCAGCAATAATAATTTTCCTTTTGAGTACATCGGTGGTTCCCAACCACGTTCCTCGAGGCCCCCCCAACACTGCATGTTTTCCATGTCTCCTTAATCAAACACACCTGATTCAGATCATCAGCTCATTAGTAGATACTCCAAGACCTAAAATGGGTGTGTTAGACAAAGGAGTGATGCAAAATGTGACGTGTTGGGGGGCCTCCAGGAACATGGTTGGGAACCACTGGAGTACATAATAATGGCAATATATACATGTCAAAGTTGAGCTACTATGGGAGGAACTGGACCGTGATGTGTGTAAGAAGTGTCCAACCAGTGTGAATCATCTTTGGGCAGTCTTTCAGCAGGCTTGGAGAAATATATCATGTCAATGTTTGAATAACCTAACAGCTCGGATGTCCAGATTATGCAGAACCGTAATAGTTGCTAATGCTGGATCTTTTGATGAATCAAAACTTTAAGTATTTTCTATGTATAAACTTTTTATGTATAAACTGTTTCGTAGTTTGCATTGTCCCTTATCAGTGCAAAATTATCACAAATGAAAAAGTATTAATATTGTCGAAGAAACCCACTTTTCTAAGGAATTTCCAAACTTTTTAAATCTATTTTTAAGTGTGTGTGTACATTCCCTATACATGTATATGTTGAATCCATGTTGCAACCATGAGTCCCTGAATGCATCATAAACTCCATTTCACAGGGCCCTATCAGATGACTGAAACATACTGTACTATTTACATTTTTACCATGTGCAATTCTCTGAAAACATTTATGCCTCCAATCCTGAGCAATTAAAATGATTAAACTGGTGTGTCATTCAACAGTCTTTCTACATGTGTTCTCTTGCTATTCTTGAGTTAATTTTCTAAGGAGTCAAATGATCTTTAGCTTGGGAATAAGTGCAAATTCTCATTGCACATGCAAAAAAGGGCGTTTACATCGAGTATTAAAGACGCTAATTTAATTCTAAGGGTCAGCGAGAGGGTGGGAAATGATCATAAAACTATACTATGACCATTTTGGCCCAAAATGCTTTGGTAAGTATATTTGGTAAGTGGACTTCTGGGAATAAAATAAAATGATGAAAAGTTGTATGATTATGACCTCTTTAAACAGCAGGATATGGTTGCATGCTATGTCAGTATGTTCGGCACAGCTGCGTTTGACTTCCAGCAGGTGATGATGTCTGGCATATTGGCTCGGGAATACTGTTTGTGGAACACAAGTTTAAGTGGAATGCATTTAGCCAAGTTTTTTTAGTCAACTCGCAGGAATTCAAGGTTTGATTACAAAAAGGCTGCGCCTGGGAGGAGGCTAGATGTGTCTCGGAGCTAAAGCTGCCTGAATTATTTCCACCTGGTACATTTTGTCTAGACTAACACCATAGCTCTCGTGCACTCACCTGAAAAAGAAGTAGGGACAGAATGGCACTTGCGTGTGGGTGTGAACGTGTGCACTGGGGCGTCGTCGGCTTAAACAACAATGGACGGTTTTGGAAACCCAATGCCTCTAAGCATGTTTATGTCTGGTTAGATTTCAACCAGTGTAACTGTTTCCCAGAATTCTGAATTTCACCCTCGCTCTATTTTCAGCCTTGGAGGCTGTTAGTTTACATAACTGTTCAGAAATACATTATCCATGTACACAGTGCCCTTCAATCATTATGAGCATGGTTATTTAATAAAGAAGAGAAAGTTATAGCTGTCAGGGTTGTTGATTCCGAAATGTGATAAATTACAAATATTGTAAAATCGGCTGTAACTTTAAAGAAACACAATGCTTGAAGTTCAGGATTCAAAGACAAGAAATTCTCAACATATGCACTAAAAAACTATTTTTGGTTTAAATGTACTTTTTTATTTATTAATAAAGCAATACAGCATGGGAGATCATGTGTTACAGTATAACAGTCAGGTTATGGTAATATTTACGGTATAATACAGCCTTGAGTAACTTGCTTTTCTAAGAAAGGTGCAACCGCAATATGATCAAAAACACATTATAGGGCTAGGCATTATTAATCATTTGTTTTATAACATGCATTCAGTCAATAGACATTTGTCTAATTAGAAGTTAGCAATTTGTGTCGTTCACACTTGTAATGTACAGACCTGTAATTATGATTATGAACGTAGAATGTGTATTAATATATATATATATATATATATATATATATATATATTATCGTGCATTTTATTAACAATAATTCTAATTAATAATAAATAAATATATTAATGCCTGCCTGTGTGTATGCACGTATGTATACACATATATATATGGTAAAAAGAACATGAAGAAAAAAATACAGCAAAAGTTAACAAAAACCTAGCAGGATTGGCAAATTAATAAAAATTAAAAATTACAAGTATTATAATATTTGCCCTTTTTTGTAATATTATATACTGACATTAATATATATTAATTTACAAGAAAATGTTTTTTGTTGAAAATGTTTATTTTCATGTAGTAAATAGGCAGTCCTATTTGGGACTGTATTTCCATTTGACTGATAATTTAACTACAGCTTGAGCTTTAATAATAATAACTCAATGTCGCTTTACCAGTGTAAATTACTTTTAAATATTCTGTCTAGGTTTTTTTTTTTTTTTGCGTTTATTCATTTGCTGTGGCAAGATGTCATGATAGACACGAGAGAAGGCAAAGTTTTCCAAATCTCTCATCCCCTGATAAAAGCAAAAAATATATATTTTTCATTTTAAAGCTTAAATTTATAACTGTTGTTTTATAAGAGAGTTTCTTAGCCTTGTGTAGTAAATCAGTTAATGTACTTGCAATCAACTTTCAGTCTGCATTGTGAAAAAAGAGACTCTTAACATCACAATATAGCCAAATGCTGGTCAGGATTCAGACTCTCGTGGGCTGAGTAATCAGACCAGAAGCATATTTAGCTTCATAAGGGCTGTTAAAAGCAGAAATAGTCAAACGCAGACCGAGGACAGTATAAAATTCTGGCTGCCTAATTGGTGACAGGATCATGAGGGGACCTGCAGTATACCGTCCTCACGCTAATTTAAGCTGTGCATTCAGGCCCCAGTGCCCCGCCCCTGCTGGGACAAGGGTACAATGTTATGGCCTCCAGATGGAGGGTAATGGGCCACACCTGAGCTCGTAACCCTGCATCTTTGAGCTGAAAGCCTGACTCAGCCCAATGCACTCCAGGATCTCTCCCCACTGCGGGCGGCTGCGCAACATGGACGCAGCCGTTCCCAGGATTTAGTGCCAAAACGATCCTCAGCTGATGCCTATTTAAAACTCTCACTTATTTACAATCTCCGTCCTGTCTTACAGCCAGTTTTTCATCGAGCCTATAGCTAAACCAACCACACTGGCAGATTATGGTTTCTTTACGACTATCGCAATATATTCTTGTATGTTTCTTACATATGCAGTACAGTATAGGTATAGTATAGTATGTTGTAAGACACATATACTCTTACGTGTGCAGAAATTATTTGTGTTTTGAAAAGAAGACTCTAATGTTTACAAATACTGCATATATTTGCTAAAAATACAGTAAACAGAGTTATATTGCTAAATATTATTACAGTTTAAATCAGTTGTTTTCTATTTAAATATATTTGAAAATGTAATGTATTCCTTTGGTGACAAAGCTGAATTTTTACAGGATTGCATGATCCTTTAGAAATGACTTTAATATGCTGTTCAGGAAACGTTTGTTATTATATAATGTTTGCTATTTTTAGTTACATTATAAATGTATTTACTGTTACTTTTGATTAATGCAACTACAATTCATTACATCCTTACTGAATAAAAATATTTAACTAAAAAGTATTTATTGTCTACTAAAATACTTATTATTTGATTAAATAATATAGTACTTTATGATGTTGTGAAGTGTGGGTATTAATGATAAGCTTTATGTACATAAATGGCATTCCAAAAATGATTTATATATATATATATATATATATATATATATATATTAATAAAGTTAATCTGTTTAAGTAGATTATTAGCCATATTTGTTCCTGTAGTTTTGGATTATTGCTAATCTATCGAAGTCTGTTCTCATCAAGTTTCAAAAAGAAGTCAAGTCACATGGTAAGAATTTGCTCAATTAAAATGAGAAATAAAGTCATAATTGTATGGTAATTCAGCTTTTTTTTTTTTTTTTTAGTTAATAAATACAAGACATACCTAATACTAAACTGAAAGCACATGACCTCATGGTTTGTGTCATGTTTGTGTACGTGCATTTCAACTGCTCGTTAAAGGAAGCAAGAATATAGAGTGACACGCAAAGTGATAAGTTCATTAAAATTGTAGAAAGGTTAACCTGAACCTGTTGAACGTTAGAGTTTCTATTCTTAGCTGACCTTCTATTTCTGGAGTAACTTAATCAAACAGATTATCCGGCACTTGAGGTGTCAGTGGACGTGGCGTCACACGTTTCCTGTTACGTTTAAGTGTTCAAAACCTTTTTAGGACCAGAGACAATTTCCTCTGTTCAGGGAATTGGTTTGTTCCTTAAAGCATAGTGGCACATGGCCAATATCCAGATGGATTGTACAGCAGACAAAGCCAACATGAGTTTACTGTACAAATGTGAGGGGGTCCACCAGTTCCACTGGATTGCATAATATTTGCTGAAGTCAATGCAATACTTGTTTCTCAGTGATTTTGAAGTGCTGATTAAAAAAAATAGTTTGATAGAAAACACTTTCTTACAATATATGAAGCAATTTGGCAGTAGAAATACTATACATACATTTTGAATACTGTTTTTGTTACATTGATATGTTTATTAAAGCTGTGACATTTGGCACATTTGACAATTTTGAAAAATCCTTATTCTTTTTTGAACTCGGCATCCTCAAATTAGGCCTATTAGGCCAATCAGCAGAATTATTCATCTTAAGTGTAGATTTTTGAAAATAAATTCATGTAACCTCATTCTAAAACTGTCTGTCTTTAACAGAACAATGAACTTTTCACTAGTTCCCACTTCCTCTGCGATTAATCGATAAAAGTGCTCGTTTGGCGGACTGTCCGGGGAACAGGCAGGGAGCCCTAGGGGATTTACCCCTAGGAGGCGAGGGTTAAGTGATGCTCAGAGTCCAGCCTGGTCCCCGCCTGCCCCCCAGGAGGAAGTGGCAGGTTATTGGATGCAGCGGAAGAATAGACGATGAAATAGCTCGGAGTTAAAATGGTGACTCCAAATTGTTAGCTGAGCGGTATTTAAAGCAGAGAAAAGAGTTCTGATAGGGTTATTAGTAATGAGAAGATTGGCAGCAGCTGACGATCGTTCGTATGTGCTCCTCCTGAAATTTGTTATAAAACGCCATTAAAAGACAACAATCTCTCTGTTGACCTCCATTGCTCAAATTCCAGCACCTGTATCTTGGCCACGTCAAAGACTGGACCAGCAGTTCTTCATGTGAAAGGAAAGGTATGTGGGACTCACTTCCACATCGTTTTGTGATTCATTTCTCTTACGGGGACATGTATGATGCATTATGGGAAGCTAGAACAAATAAACAGGGATGCAATTAAGGCATTTTGTGTAAAACCACAAGGACACATAATGCCTGCACTATTTATTCCAGTCACGTCCACAATATGTTTCCATGATTATTTGTTCCATGATAAATCAGTATTTAGAGATTCTCTATTTATTGATGATCTTTAGTAAGTTTGCATGCTTAAAGTGTAGTGTGACCGCACCTTCACTCTGATCCAACAGAGAAGCAATCTACTGGAGTTATAGACAGTGAAAACTGGCTGATCCTAAGGACTCTAGTATTTATCAAAATCGAATGTGGTCCCTGCAGGCATTCAGAGGGAACAGACTGTTTCAAAAAGACATGAGATGCTCAGTAAGGCCTGTTTCAATTTATCAAGCTGATGATGATGATCCTTCTGGCCATGTAAACTGACAGATAATCAACAACACTTTGAAAAAAAAAAATACACAACAGAACATGCAATTCCAGTTGTTTTTCTCTAAATGCTGTAAATTTAATATTGGTTCAATTAATAAATTATTAATCATTTATTACTTTACATCTTTGGGGGGGAGAAGAAATTCCGAGACATTTCAATACAACTGTGATTTCAATGCACATCCTGATTTTGCCAAGTACTATGTGTCTCTAGGTCAACATATTTTGTTGACCCTGTGACAACATTTTACTGCAAAAATATAGTCTTGACCATATTTCTACACCTAAACCTACCCTTACCCATGAGTAATGCCTAAATCAGAGGAAATGATAGATGACTGACACTGATGTACAAGCACCAAACACTGATTGTAAGCCTAAACTTCACAAAAACTGTCAATTGTTTCTTCAAATCTGATTGGTTAATCACAATGTTGTCCCAGGGTCAACAAAGATGTTGGCCCAGGGACATCTTGCACTTGGCAAAATCAGGTTAGCGGATTTGCACACAGTTCTACCATACTCTATATCCATTCATTAATTTATCATTCATTCATCAATTTATTTTATTTTATTTATTTTCTTATTGCAGAAAGTCAAAGAAAAGCATAATGCTTAATACATTTAAAGTGTAAAATAATAATAATAATAATAAAGAATGGGTCTTTAAATTTGACTTGTAATTCAAAGCTGGTTTATTTATATTAAATCTTTATTGCAAATTGATTTGGTGCGAGAAGCTCTTTAAAATGTTTCTAGACAGACCCTGAATCAACAAATCCTACTATGGCAAAGGTTTGTCTATTTAATATTAGTTAGGTTATGTGAATGAGTGCTTTAGTAAGGCTACCTAGCAAGATCAGTGTGCCTAATTAATATTCATGAAACATGTTTTTGTCATGACATCACAACCTGTCAGTTGGTGGCCTCCTCACCTCAAAACTCTTTCAGCTGCCACTCGGAAAAAGTATTCACACTCATAAATTGTTACTTTACCCTCCAGCTCTTAGTTTTAACTCCAATTTTCTACACTGATGCAGCTGTGTTGTGTGTTTTTGGAACTAAATGTGTCAGAATTATTGTAATAAGTTGAAATAGCTAAATAATGGCACATACTTGCTGCTCTTCTGGTTTAAGTTCCATCTATTGAAAGTTTACTTCAAAGAAGTCCTCTTGGTAGGCAATGCATATGCTGTCATGGTACACAGCACACATGGAAGTCATTCAAGGCCTTTCCAAAAGCCCTTAAAGGGGGATGGTCCTTACGGTCCAACACATAAAAGCTCACCCTAGTTTAGGTTGTTTTAAATACAGGACATGTTGTTTTAAATACAACCATGACAATAACATAGTGTGGAATGAACTGTAAAAAACTGTAACTGTGAGTACTGAGTTTATGTCTGTCTATATGCATGTGTGTGTTAATGACATTATTAAAATAGAAAATAACTTTTCTTTTTAGTCTATTTTAAACCTAACGTTTTTAGTCTTCTGTGTCACATGACTCTTCAAAAATCAATATAATATGCTAATTTGCTGCAAGAAACATTTCTTCTTCTCATCAGTGTTGAAAATAATTGTGTTGCTTAATATTTTTGTGGACTGATTCATCTATCGAGTTCAGTGATGATAAGTAAATGCATATTTTGTTCTGTTCCTTAATAAAAGCTACTCTATAGCTTCAGAAAAATATATGACACTGTTAGGGAGCTTTTGCATCCTTTTTGTATGTGTCAAAACAACCCGTGTTATTATTCAAAACTTCTCTGTTTGTGTTTTCTGCAGGAGAAACATAACGTCTACAAGCTTGAAACAACATGAAAGTGACTAAATAATGACGCAATTTTCATTTTTGGGTGAGCTATTCTTTAGAACAAATCACTCTGGTGGAAAAAAATAAGAGTTTGCAATACTGGTTTACAGAACAGAGAGTAGTATTCTACTTTTTTCTGAAGAAGTGGGCAGAACACAAGGCTCAACGCTTCCTTTCAGATAATGGGTCTAATTTTAGAGCATTTTAAGTGTTTTAGGCCTCTTCTCTGTCTGTATAGCATGGAGACGGGAGTCTGAAAAAGTCATGGAGACATGTCGCCATGGGGTCACAGACAGGATCTGTCTAATAGGAAGACAGGGAGCTGACGTCGCAGTGTCACAGGGGTGTGTTTGGTTTATGCATTCCAGCAGCACAATGGCTATCCTTTGAGGACATTGGGAGCACACACGTTCTGTTGTTTGCCTGACACATATGATTTGGCCTGAGATGCTGAATGGACATCTGGTTAGAAAGACCACTTAACTGAATAGAGAAATGGAGAAGCTGAGAAGGTCAAGACAGAAAAAAAAAGAGAAGAAATAAAGAAACCATGTGTTCTGGCTTTGAACTGTTGAGGTTGTATTTGTGTAGTTAACACCCATTTCCAGACGGGTGGTGGTGTTTCAGAATGCACTGATAATCCCCAAAAACTTAATCCATGTAAGGCAGGAGTCAGTCTTGATTACTATGATGCATTGTGAAAGCAAAGCATAGCCAAAAATTTGTTCAGAATATGATTTTTAATCCTTCCTGCCATTCTGTACAAATCAGCCAAGATGGTGAGCAGAAAGAGCAGCAGTTTTTTGGAACAAACGACTAAACCTACTGAAACTGCATCTGTTTAGGCCCACAAATCAACGGTGGTCTGCTAGTATATGATTTTGTTGGAAACATGTTTTTAAACAAAAGAAGACCTATTCCTACTGAAAAGGTCGGCTTAGTTCAGCTTGAATCTACATGCTGGCTCCAACAGTTTGTTTTGGCTAGTGTTTGTTTTGGTGCTATTCTAGCTGATGCTTAGTAAAATGTAGGTAATGAAAGGAAGTAACTGATTAAGTTTTCACTGTTTAATTAAACAAGTGCACTGTGGATCTCAACCCAAATATGGTTGCCAGCTGACAAAACCCTGATGCAACTCGTCTAACTTGAGAGCTGCTGTGAGTGTTGATTAACCAATTGATTCTGTTCTTCACACAAAGCTATTGCATAGCTTCAGAGAAATATAAGTGCAATCATATGGACCACTTGATGCTTTTTTTTTTTTTTTTTCTAGTTTCAGTGTATAATCACACTAGTCCTTATTAACCAAATTATCAGAAGTAATAAAAAAGATGTGGAATGACATTAGGATGAGTTGATGATGCCCACATTTTTATTTTGGGGTGATCTATACCTCATCTATTACTCATTTATGCCAGTGTTGTCATCGGGATCACAACATTTAAAATTTATCAGTCTAGTCTTGATTAATCTGAATCTTCTCTAAAATACACCTTGTCACTAATTCAGATAGTTTCTCCCATCTCCCGACTGCATCTCTGGAGCTCATCCACAGTGATCTTTGGGTTCTTCTTTACCTCTCTCACCAAG
>JAUCMR010000169.1:20079601-20093415 GCA_032357425.1 Enteromius argenteus | reverse complement strand
ATATTTCAGTTTAATGAGTCTCACCATGATGGTGTTTAGTGTTTGTGTGAATGACACTGAACACCTTCTATATATGTACATATTTAAAATCTACTTGTGATGGTCTTTGGTTCATCATGTGACTTTTCTCATCACCACCTTTATTTGGTGCTTATCAGTGTATTTTAAAAGGTACAAAACAGATTTCAGTACTTTAATAGGTTGGTATTTTAACATTATATCAGTTAATGAAATTGCGGTATTTAACTCTAAATTTAACTTAAAACCGTAAAACCTAAAACGTTGTTACCTTTTTTTTTTGGATCGAATTCTGGAAACCACAGCTGCCATTGCAACCAATGCAATTTTGGGAGTGACTTCTGTATTTTGTACATACCAAATGATAATTTAGAGGATTCACGCTCGCATTTAAAGTCTCTCCCAAAACTTTGCAGCGAGTGCGTGACCGTTGAATGTTCCATTTTTTTACTGCCTTGAAGCAGTAAAAAAAGAAAACATCCATCATTCATCTGTCATTATTATTTTTCCACCGCGCAAGTCATTTGAAATGCTTGCGAAGAGCTGCTCTTCAGATCTTGTAAGACCTGGGATGCAAACCCCACAATGCTCTTTTGCCAACAATTGCTCTCTTGCTCAAGGCTGCATTCCAGCAGAGGAGGTGTTCTTTTTTTGCCTATTTCTAAGCACCTGTTACCTTGGAGACTGGGTAACCAGGGAAACACAAACTAGCATAGCACTAGGAGGCAATATCCTCAGAAATGTACGAGACACACCCTTGGAGATGAAATGGCTGGGAATTAATCATCCTGAATGTGTAATGGAGCTCTTTGTTAAAGCTTTGCTTTCAGGTTGCATAAATAATTTGATGGTGTTTTGAAATCATTTATCTTGAACCTTCTAAAAATCAGGGCTATTTGACAAGTAGAGGTCCTTGAATGAAAAGTCGAGAACTCATAATGTCACGGAAATGTGATGCAAGAGATCAACCTTTCACTGAAGTTCTTCATGCAGTGAATGTGTTTAGCCTTGCATTATACAAAAGAAAAGAGAAGTTAAAAAAAAAAAATCTAGTAGCTTCTATAGTAACAGTAAATTATTGTATAATAGTTTATACATACGCATTATAAAAAATATGTTTAAAAAATTGTAAACAATATTAATAATTAACTTTCATTTCTTCCTTTGATCTTTTTGAGATATATATATATATATATATATATATATATACATACACACACACACAAACACATACACACATATATAAATTATTTCTGTAAATTATTTGTAAGTATTTAGTATCACACTATAATGATTCACTGCTTAATTATCATCCATTATTTTTCAATCATTATTAATTGTCCTTGTCATTATCACTGGTATAAATGTGCAGCTTTTTTTATTTTTTCCTTTATTCTTTTATTCTTTTTTAATTATTATACTTTTTTCCAAGACTTTATTTTAATGATTAGAAAGTTAAAAAGTATTTTTTTTTTTAATAGGTTTATCTTATCTTTCTTATTTATTTTTGGTAACATTATAAATGTTTGTTTTTTTTTTCTTAAATGTCTCCTTGGTTAATAAAAATTTTAATTTTTAACATGTACATCCATCTTGCTTACATATTGTAGCACAGGTTTTGCTTAACACAAAGATATATATGTGTGTATATGTATACACACTGTATATTGGCCAATAGTATGTTGAAATAAGCACAAATGTCAAGGCATATCAAAACATCTCAATTGCCCCAAAAAGTATTATGATTTTTACTAAAATTATTAAGCAGTCTAACGGTTTAACAATAATAATGAATGCTTCACGAACAGCAAATCAGCATATTCTGAGGGATCATACAGTATAATGACTGCGTAAGCATTTTAGGCGAGTATTCTTGGTATTTGTGTCCAAAGTCATGTTTAGTAGTATCTGTGCATGTTAAATCTGTCCAAATTCGAAGCAATAAAGTCACTGAGCATGCATACAATACATTATGTGGATATGGTAATATCCGACAGTTGTGTAAAATATCAGTTAGCGTCAAAGTTGCGTAACAGTGTGTGGAACTAATTTCACAATGTTCACAATAACACCAAATATTTGTTGTATTTTCGCAGGGCAGAAATAGACACATTGACATATTGTTGACCTGGCATTTGAGTGACGGACATGCTCAACAGTTCCACAGTGAACTTTCACAGTGATGTATTGGGTTCTAATACCCCCTCATTTGTCACTCGGAAACAGTTTGCTGGAGCGAGCGCTACATTTTTGGAAGTGCAGGTTGCATGTCAAACTTCAGCGAGTGTTTAGAAAAGTCAACACAATTAACCACAAGAGATTAATCTGTCTCCACCCTCACTTCACTTAACATTCCTTCCTCTCGTTACTGTGATTAATAATTCCCACAAATACCAAGCTAAAACCCAGTCATTAAACACAGACAGTCATGCATCAGACTTCTCAGCGCTACGTTGTGCAGCTTGCATTTAATTCCTAAAATACTTTCCCTGTTCATATTTTATATAAGGTCTATGACAGGCCATTATCAGGGTGGCGACTCTGTAAATAAACAGCGTGAAGGACTCGTTTTGTTAACACTGTCATCAGGACTGAATATTATTTTTGGATCTGTCATTTTAAGAGGTGTAATTCTGATAAACTTTTCTGCTAGAGGTTATCTGTTTTGACTTGTGTAATAACTGGTAACCACAGCTACTGTTCTTTTGTCTCACTGACGAGATGAACCGGAGTGAAGGAGTGGCGTGATTTTTACATTCCCATCATGCAGAGAGTGGACATCTGCCATTCGCTTATCCGCACGCAGTCTTTTTAAACAAGTCACTCGAGAGAAATGCTCAGACTGCGTGGGAGATGCACACGGATTTCCTCCCTGCTGAGCTGCAGATCGTTTTGAGCTGCTTTCTCATGAGCGCTAGAGCTGTGTGATGTGACCAAAAAAAAAATAAAAAAATTGAGATTCGATTTGCTAACATTAGCATTAGGAATCACATACAAAATATAAATGGATAATGTTCATAAATTATTAAACTGTCCATAATTAGTATATTATTTGTTACTTCACAATATATAATTACACTTAACTTTATTTATTTATTTTTTTTCTGTAATATTTAAAATTTAACAGGGGTGTACCCAGAAGTTACATTCATAGAGTTATGAAAAACATAAAATAAACTGCTGGATTTTTCAGAATTGTGTGATACAAACTCACAATTCTGACTTATTTTCTCACAATTGGGAGATATAAAGTCAGAATTGCAAGTTATAAAGTCGCAATTGCGAGATATAAATGTCACATCTGGAACCTGTTCCATAAAACAAGTTTACCAAATAAGCCAGGTTTACTTCAGTTAAGTCTGACTTGTTAGTTGATTTGGTTACAAATAAGACAGGCTAACTGAAATAAGCCTGGCTAATTTGGTAAACTCGTTTTATGGAACAGGCCCCTGGTCAAGGAGGCAGACACATGGGTTCAATCAAACAGGTAAGCATTTATTCACAACTCAAAGGAATGGCTTCCAGGCAAAACATGAACTGAAAATAGCTGCAGAAGCAGACAAAACTGGCTTATCTTAAATGTCCTTCTTTCCCTTCTCTTGTAGGTAGGTGGTGAACCGGCTGACCGAGACAGACAGGTGAGACCAGCATGGGACGCTTTGCAACCTCAAGACAGTGAGTGCTTTGAGTAAGCGTGCTTATAAAGGAGGCAGGTAAGTGGATGCAGGTGTAGCTGGTTAGGTGTGAGTGATCAGGACAGAGTGCTGCTAAGTAGCAAGGGGGATGCTGGGAGATGTAGTGTATTGAGGTGACTGGACTGGAGGTGGCTGTGACAATAAAGTCTGAATTGTGAGATATAAAGTAGCAATCAAGAGACAAAAGTCAGAAATGCGTGATATCAATTTGCGAGTTATAAAGTCAGACTTTATATCAAGCAATTCTGACTTTATATCTCACAATTCTGACTTCATAACTCTCAATTGCGATTTTATATCTCACAATTCAGACTTTACATCTCACAATTCTGACTTTATGACTCCCAATTGCGAGTTTATATCACACAATTCTGACTTTATATTTCACAATTCTGGCTTTATATCTCCCAATTGCGAGAAAATAAGTTAGAATTGTGAATTTGTATCACGCAATTCTGAGAAAAAAAGTCAGAATTGTGAGAATTTTATTATTTTATTCAGTGGCGGAAACAGGCTTCCATAGAAGTCTTCTTAGAATGCTGAAAAATAAAATGTGTCATGGTTTCTAAAGAATCATGTGACACTGAAGACAAGTAATGATGCTGAAATCTCAGTTTTGCATCAGAAATAAATTACTTTATAAAATATATTTATAAATTATTTTAAAGTGTAATAATATTTCACAATATTACTATAATTTTACAGTATTATGAATCAGATAAATGCAGGAGAAGAAAAAGAAAAAAAAACAACAACTTACCAACCCCAAACGTGTGAACAGTAGTGTACATAAAACATTAAAAAGGTGCTACCAAAACTGTACAGTCAATACTTTATTGAATAATGGCATGATTGACCTATTAGAATTTATTATTTCAGGGAGCCATGTAACTCTTGATATGTTTCATCCTTCTGGCTATATTTGATATGTAAGTCTCATTTCATGCTCTAAAAGAGTCTTAAAACCATTTACTTTGAAAAACACTGTCGCTCAAAGAAAATGGGATCTCCAGGATTGTGTGAATGGAGCTGGTGCCTATGTCAGATCCCGCTGCCCTCTTATGGTTTTAATACACCCGGGCTCTGCTGGCTCACAGCTCTAAGACTAAACACAGGACAAGAAATTCACATGTGTGTCTGTGAGTGTGTGGTATGTAGACATAGATTTCCTGCTAGTTCTCCCCAAATAGTGCAGACCACATCAAATGCAAGAAGGAGTACTGGACTGACTTTGAGGGCGTCTAGATTCGATGACTGAGAGACACAAATGCTCAGAGAATGTGTCTGAGATACATAAAATAATAGTTCACTGAAAAATGTACATTTATCATCGTTAATTCACTCCATGATGTTCTGAAGTTTATTCATTTTATTTATTTATTTATTTTTTTAATAAAGGCAATGATAATTCTAAATATCTTTGTATACTGTTCAAAAGGTTGGGATTGGTAAGATGTCTTGAAATAAGTCTATTATGCTCTCTAAGTTTGCATTGATTTCATCAAAAGTACCGTAAACAGTAATATTGTGGAATAATTTTACAATATAAAATCAATTATTTATATTTTAACATGTTAAAAATACATTTATTTTTGTGATGCAAAGGTGAATTTTAAGCATTATTACTCCAGTCTTCAGTGTCAAATCATCCTTCAGAAATTATTTGAATATGCTAATTGGCTGTATAACATAACCATTTCCTACTATTCTCAATGATGAAAACCATTGTGCCGATTAATTTTGTAGATACTCTTAGTCTTATTTGATGAGTTTAATGCATCATTGCTGAATAAAAGTACAAATTTCATTAAACAATAAAAATCATACCGACCCCAAACATCTTTGCCCACTGCATCACAGTTAGCCTTATTTAAATATACAAAAAGCAACATTCTCAAAAAAGTAGTAGACAAATCTATATTATAATAAGTCAAAATGATCTTGTTTTAAGGATTTAGAACTGTTACACTGTGCACTGTGACAATCATATAAAATTCTGCTAATGCTGTGGCTAAAACTAATACAATATTTGGCCCCAGGGTTTGTCTCACAATCTGCCTTTTTAATTTTGAGTCGCATGGAAAAACTAAAATAATAGAGGGCTGGAAAGACATAAGGGTGAGTAAACGATGAAAGAATTTCATTTGTGGGTGAACTGCTCCTTGAAACAGGGATGGAGTAAGTCGGGTGTGGTGATAGAGAAATGCTCAGCAGGAAACAAGCTCAGAGTTCAAGGAGCAAAAGGACTTTTTCCGAATCAGCAAAGGCCTCGCCGCGTCTGTCCCTCCCCTAATTAGTCCCTTCTGACAGCTGTTATCTTAAAGAAAACAGCGGCTACCCAGACGTTCTGTCAAGCGCACTTGAAACACAGAGGGAAAATTGAGCAGGCTCCATCTGAAACACCAGCGTGTCGTTAGCACTTCCGCCCATGCTGCGCCGAAGAGCGACTTAGCAGTGACTCAGATGCATCCCTGCCAAGACAAAGTCACCCCGGCACATGGATCAGCATCTCTGGTTTAATGAGCGCTGCCAGTGGGGCGTCCTACAGTTTACGTCTGAAGTCTCTGCCTCTTCATTAGGCTGCGATTAATCACGTTGGCTTGCGATGAGGTATAGCTTCTGGGAGCTCCGGCAACACTAGCGGAGTTACTGGAAGGAGAACAACTCAGCAAACAGACCTTTTGGAGGATCTGAACATGCGGCATGAAAAACGGAGGTGGCCTCAAACTCATTTCCCTCTAGTCACGTGGCAATCGCACAGCGGGAACTGGACCGAGCCGACTGAGTCACGGCCGTGTAATCGATCTCATTTATTATGCAAATGTTCCCTGTCTGCTCATTTAAAATATATGTCTGGTAAATCAATTGTAACACCTAAGACACTCATTCGTTAGACCACCAAACGTGGCTGAAAGTGAGACGCAGAAGAACGGAATTTGTGCTCCATCAGCAAGTTCGCAAGAGAACAGAACTCAGTCCTAAAGCTGTGCAACAAACATCTAGCCACCATGTGCTTCTGCATGACGCCACATGTTCCTATATCTCACCCTGCTTTTCTCTCTCTGCGTGTTGGCCTGTATGACACTTGTTAAATATAGAGCATTGCGGCCCGGGGCAGTTAGCGAATGACGTCGGTTGTTAAAGCCCGGATTGCCTAAGTCAGCAGAAATCGGCTCTAGTAATTAAACTCAAAGGTTAAATTCCTGATCGAGTGTGTTTTTTTTTTTTGTTTTTTTTTTTTTGTGCAGATCAGAATGAGATGGAAAGAAATAAGTAATGCATCTCTACTTGTGTGGCATTGTCCAATTGTGTATCAGAACAGCAAAGGAAAGAATTGAAAGTTAAAAGGACTACGAAAAGTCCAGAAGGATTTATTAGTGTTGACTCATGTACATTCTGGCTTGTTTTAGAGCGACAGCAGTGTCTTCAACTGGAGGCCAGTTCCTCTCTTTAAGGGTGAATGAATGGGCTGTCACAAGCACACATAGGAAAACTGATGAACTGTGAACTTGAATCCTAATACATATATATATATGAACAGAACTTTTTTTATGGATGGATAAAATCAGTTCTCCTCAAATTCACACAGGGATCCTGCAGAAGAACCACTGGTGTAGTTCATCATATTAATAATGATAATAAAAAACATAGTCTCACGACCAATTCGTACAAGGTGGCTAATTCGTGCTAATTTGTACAAATTTTGTACGATTTGTCTAAAATCCTGTGACAGGTAGGTTTAGGGGAGGGGTTAGGTGTAGGTCATTCGTACAAATTCACACGAAATGGCAACGCATAAAATACATACGATTTAGCAAAAATCGCATGAACTGGTATGAGTGAGGTTGTACAAATTTGTACGAATTAGCCACCTCGTAAAATATGTACGAACTGCCGTGAGACTGGGCTAAAATAAACATTTTCCAGACAGTTTGAGTTCTTTTATTTACTGTATATATATATATATATTACATTTCTATTTGTGAAATGCTTGTATTAAAAGTATGTTTGTGCTATTTGCTTTAAGCAAGGATATGTGTGCATTTCATTTTAATTGTTAAGTGACCAAACACCTTTCCAAAATTTAGGGTTACTCATGTTTGTTTGTTTGTTTTTTCTTGAAAGAAATGAATAATTTTATTTAACAAAGATTCATTAAAGGGGTCATGAACTGACAAACCAAAATTTCCTTGATCTTTTGACATACAGGTCACTGCACTATAAAAATATCCAGTAAGTTTCAGAAACCAAAACTTTCTCATTAGTCTAAAAACAGATTATATTAAAGTCGGTCAGTCTGCCAAAATGACAGGTTGTGGAATATGATGTAATAGCAGTGTGATCATATGTGCCATTTTTCCCGGATGTCAACAATATAGTGTCAGCCATATTGGATCTGACAGTAATGTCGAAACACAATTGTGAGTAACTGTTTTTATTACATGATCACACTTGCTTTGTCTGTTAATCAAATACTTTGTATTTATGCATTTTAAACTTAAACTACAGCAACGTCCATTTGTGAGTGATGTAGACTGTCAAACACACACAACTATTAGCCAATCATAGTAGTGGGCGTTTACTTACGAGTTACAAACTGCCACGCCTATTCAAACAGAGTGTTCTGATGAGGGGGGTTAAAAACAGGATATAAAATAGCCTATTGCTTGTAAATTATGTTTTTGATACAGGATTATAAGTGGACCTCAGAGAACAGTACAAAAAAAAAAAGTTCATGACCCCTTTAAATTGATCAAAGGTGATAGTAAAAACATTCACAATGTCACAGAAGGGTTCTATTTTAAGTTAGTGTTGTAAATAAACTATCTATTCATCAAAAACATTATGGATAAATTCCATCCAGCTTTAACAAAAAATGTAATGCAGCACAAGCGTTTTCATCACTGATAAATAAGAAATGTTTGTAGAATGGAGTAATGCTGAAAATTACATTTCACAATATAAATGTGATTTTTGATCAAAATATTTGTGCAGAGTTAACATAGCAACCCCAGACATTTGAATGGCAGTGTATATAAAGATGAAGATATTTATAAATTTGATTCAAAGAAAATAATAAGCCGCAGGACATAGGACTGAGTTAATCATGAGAGTATATATATATATATATATATATATATATATATAATATACATACACACACACACACATTTTTTTATCATATTAATATTTCAGAATATTATTGTTGCATCGTTACACATTTTATTTTCATTGCGTGGACAGGAAAATTAATGTTGGGTTGTAGCGTCAGGCCTGGTTAGGACTGTGTGTACAGCTTCACCTGTATGAAGTGAAAGCCGATAATGAGCCGTGGGATTCGTCCCAAATAGGGACAGCCCATCCACCGCAGAGCGTAGGCAGCGGCCACAGTCAGAGAGCACTGCTGGGCCAGGACACCCTGAGTGAGACCTGTTAGAGCCTTATTAAAGGCTGGCGACCGGGACTGGGTATTTTCAGACTGACGCGTTAATTTCCAGCAGGACTGTGGCTCATTGTGGAGTGGTGGGCTCAAAGCTTCGCAAAGGCCACACATGCTGTGCAGTGAAATGGATGTAAACACAGTAGAGGGTTTTGGACTGCTTGCAAGGTGACCAGCCAAACCGCCCTAAGGGCTGGCTCTTGTTGGTGCCGTGCCACCAGGCACTGACAGTGTCAACATCATTACTGTCAGATGCAATAAATGCTCGGGGTTCTTACGAGCCGCTCTGCAATGGCTTACCAGATTTGCCTTTTTCTCTCTCTGGATCACTGAAGTAGCCCTTCACCTTTCCTTAAAAGTGCAGTAGAGTCAGTTGTGTCTGAGCATAAAAGCATAAAGTGTTAGACATATGAATGATATTTAATTATATAGGAAACCTACGGTAGTATCAACTCATTGATATGTATGGCCCAATAAAATTTATTTTGGGTCATACATTTTTATGTATGATGGATATATATCCATTTTATTTTTTTTCCCAAATTCCAAAACAATTTTTTAATGTTTGTTTTTTTATTTTATTTTATTTTTTTTCGGAATATATTGTTTAAATGTTTTAAGCCTAATTAAATTTGAATGACAAAAAAAACATGTCCATGTAACAATTTAACAGTTTACTTTTTTTACAGTAGTAGTGTCCTAATTGATTTCAGTTAAACTCATTAAATGTATTCAATGTTTTTGTTACCTTCTGTTGTTCTCATCACAGTTCAGTATAGGTTGAAGGTTTTAGGTGAATGTTGTCATAACGTCCTGCAGATCCGATGATTGGCTCAGAAAGCCTGAGCAAAGATGCCAACTGCTGTTGAGATGAATGGAAATGCTGACAGAGAGCTTTGTCAAGGTGGAACAGACTCACTCACACATTAACTGTGGGAACAGAGATCCAATAAACAGGACATCTAAAAGGTCATTTTCCTATGACATCCTCGATTTGTTAACATATCCCGGAGACAAACGGCGCACATGGCCCATAAGTTTCCTGTGCCAGTCCAGACCAGACAGGGATGCTCTGGAGACCGATGTCACAAGATGTGGTAGATTATGCCTTTGTACTCAGACAGAATCACGCAGGACAAGCCGGATGTGCATTACTCATCTAATTCAGGCTTTAAAAGAAATTTAGGCTTTAAGCCGTAGCCTATGTTCATGAAAATCAAGACCGAAAATCAAGTCAAATAAGTTTCCCCTTTCTTGGGAGCAATGAAATTTGTTGTATTGTGCCGTTGTATGTTTTGTGATTCCAAACTAGTTAAATTAAGTTACAGTAAATCCCTTCAATGTTAAAGGAAAACTCCACTGTTTTTCCATATTCCACTATGTTCTTCCCTCAACTTAGATGAGTTAATACATATCTCTCCCGTCTCAGTGCATGCACTTAATCGCTGTAGTGCGCGCCACCACTGTGTTAGCTCCATTCATTCGTTAGGATCCAAACAGGGATGAATTAGAAACTACTGAACACTTCCACGTTTTCCCTATTTAAAGATGGTTACATGACTAGCTACACGAGTAAGTATGGTGACAAAAAATAAAACGTTTTCTATTTTCTAAGCAGATAAAATTAAGATAACTATAATGTATAGCGGAAGAGCACTTTGCAGCACTTCAACCTTGGCGCAGTAATATCATCACTCCTGAAAACTCCCCCTCTCCCTCTCCATTCCGTAAATACAACCAAGGAGTGATGATATTAATTTTTCCAAACCCCTCCTTTGTGTGATGCTAATCTGTGGTGATTGGTCCGATTGGTCTCATTTTCATTTCATCATGCCTGCAATGCCTGATAAAACATAATTCTATGAGCTCAGCGCTTATTTGTGTACAGTGTTACCGGGGAAACAGCTACTTTACCGCTCCAAAAGCGGCACCTATAGTTGCAAAGAACAAATTTTCATTCAGACAAAAGCGATAAGACCAACAAGTGGGCAAACAGTATGCTAAAATAACTAATTTCAATGAGACTACTAGAATCTTGTGTTGTTTTTTGTATACAGGGCATGTGAGCAGAGCTAGTGGGGAGCGGGTATTTATCCAAAGGCCGGAGCGATTGTAAGGCTTCGGTTGAAAATCGCAGGTGTTAGGCATGCAGAGGAATTTTAAGGCCCCGTTTACACTAGTGTGTTTTAGTTTTAAAACTGCGTTCTAGAATGAAAACGATCCGTGTTTACACTACACAACCTAAAACACATTTCACATGACCATTCTTGAAGGTACAGCTATAGATATGTATAGGTAGATTCCCTATTATTTAAATTGTGGAAACGCAACCTACAGTAAACATTTTCAACCTAAAACGGGGTCTGCAGCATTTTCAAAAGTCTGAAAAGTTTCAAAAGCCGGAATAGCATACATGATAGCCATAACCATAGCAGTTTTAGAGCAAATTCATACTAGTGTAAACGGGGTCTAAATTTGAGCGAACGTGGTGCGATTTCACAGGAGCGGGCAGATATAGTAGGTGAGCGGAATTGAGTGCTCTGGTATGACATTGTGCGGTGGAACATGCGGGAGCAAACACTCACGTGCTCTGGTTGTATATCACACAAGAACTCTGGTTTCTATGGAAAAAGATACCTGTTTTTGCTCATCGAGGTGCATCTGTTGTGTGTATTTGTGTGTGTGTGGACAAAAGTATTTTTGACACCCCCTTCTAATGAACATGTTTGACTGCTTTAGTTATTTCCATGAGGACACTTGTTACTCATGATATTCTATGGAATATTCTATGGCTTTCATTTTATACCAAAAGTTTAGACAGGGCCCCTTTTCTATTTTAACATGACAATGCATCTGTGTATAAGACAAGGTTCAATAAGAAATGACTGATTTAGTCAGTGTGCATGGAAGAACTTGACTGGTTTGCAGAAAGCAAAGTCCTAATCCCACTGAACACCTCTGCTGGGACTCTAAAAGCAGACGTTGAGCCAAACAACAATAACTTATACAGTCATTTTAGACACTTCTTGTACACAAACATTCAAAGAGAACTTTAACACACCATTGCTTCAAATTTTCACCAAACATATTATAGCATATATTAATGTAACTGTAGCGACAATAGATATTCTACCTCAGATATTGAAAATCAAAGAAAGGTTACAAAAATGTTCAAACTTTAAACAAAATGTTTTTCATGAAAAAGATTTGTTACTCATTTTTAATAATGTTAAAATTAGATTATATTAGAATATATTTATTTATTGATTAGATTATGTGCTTACCCTTTGTGTGTGCGTCTCCTAAATGTGTTGATTCTGGTATTAAATTAAACTTATTTAAATAAGATTTTCTTATTTGTATGCAAGTTATTGTATGTAGTGACATAGTGAGTTATCATTTGATGTAGATTAGGTTGGTTTTCAAGTTTGGAGATCCTCTGGCAGTGTTCATTTTGGTGCAAAGGGAGAGCGTTATGCAAAAGAGGCCTGTCATGTAGCGCTTCCTCTCATTCCTCATCCTTGTCTTTACTAGAATAATCTCACAAGATATTAATTGAGATGTCAGTTAACGACTGACTGAATCTAAGCTGAACACCACTAAAGACAGGAAACATTTGACAAGAGACATACCCTGAAACTAAAACAAAATCCTTCCTTATTGAATTGTCAGATCCGAGTAGTTTCTTTTTTAATAGTTAACCGCAAAAAGTACTGTGATTTCTATAAGATCTGACAACGTTTCCTCACTCTTCGCTTCAGTTTTACAGAAATCTAGGTCAGGTAGAACCTTAAGAATAGAAAAACGCACCATGGAAGCATCCAACTGTCAAATGTTTCATACAATAATATTGTCTTTTTGTGCAAAATTTATGAGATTCATCCTGTAAAGCATCAGACTCACAAATGCAGACAGCTCCTTTGTTCCAAAGTTCTCAACTGCGCACAGTGGGTTCCAATTAAAGCTTTGGCATTGTTCACGGATATTCGAATTATTTGTTTCCAGTGAAGTTGTGAACACCCAGTTATTTTAATCTGTGGGGCGAATCACAAAGGAGTCTGGCTGTTCTGTCTGTCTGGATGTTCACTGCTTCTGAAAGGAAGGTGACAGACACTTTAGTGTACTTTAATTGTGACAAATTAGTGAGAAACAAAAAATAAATAATAAATAGGAGTTGTATGCATCGGTCCACATACTCATACATTTGGAGTCTCATTATCTGCTTAAACCACAAATGCGAATAAATATTCCTACACGGGCCACAGCACACTATGTTTTAGAACAGGGATCGTAAATCTAGGTTGACAGAGAGCTGAAAAGCTATTCAGTGATTGAATGGGCTCTGCTTTGACAGATCCACATTGTTTATCACCTAGCCTGCAGGACTTTCGTTTTAGAGGTAATATGACTTAAAAAAGAAGTGCTTAAGAGGCTCACTGTGAATGACTAACAGAGCTTAAAGTGTCCACCTGTATTTCATTGGCTACTTTTCATCCCAACCAGGTCCGACTAGCTTAGCCTTCCGACCCTGGACTTCCCAGCAGGCACCAGACGTCAATATGACGTCAAGTTGACGTTGGACCACAACGTCGGTCTGACGTTGAATTTTGGTTGGAAATGAAAATCGGGTTGACGTCAGAACGCAACGTCAGGTTGACGTC
>JAUCMR010000169.1:20062489-20079501 GCA_032357425.1 Enteromius argenteus | reverse complement strand
TGGATTTTGGTCACCGACGTCGCAACCAAAATATAACCAAACATCAACGTCATATGACGTTGTGTGCCTGCTGGGTTCTGGCACCTGCAGAACAGTTATAAGCAAGAAAGACACTGTAAACAGGCGCTTTCGCGTGGGAATCTTCAGCAACACACACACACACACACACAATTCCAACAATGTGAAGATAAAAAAATAAAATAAAGTAATCTTATGTGGAATCATATAGTTTAACTTTCAGACCATCTGATAATTATGAAAGCAGACTTTTACTTGTTTGTAATAATTCTTATTTACAGTGAAATATATTTACAATTACCAGTACTTTTGTATGCCTTTGATTGAGATGCTCTATTTGGTAGATCTAAAGACGTGTCCACTACCCTTCTACTAATTTAGAAATGTCTTGTTAGAAATATCAACAACTGTTTAGGTAATTTCTGAGAAGTTAATAAAGTGTGATTATGTAATACTGTTTTTACAGAACAGTAGGTTACTCATATTTTAAACACAATATTGTTGACTAAAACTGTTCCATTCGGTACAGATCCATTGCTAAACAGAGCATTATTGTTTAATTCCTGAATGATTCAATGTTTTTAAATGACTCACTCATAAAGACGGTCACTTGTTTCCTTTTTTGAATGAATCAGCGATTTTGAACAAATCACTTGAATGAATGACCCAATTGCTCAGTTATTTCAGAGGTTTTGAATTTATCTGTATTTTTTAAGGTATCATTTTTTAACTTAATTTTGGATTGGTTCTTTAGAAAGACAAATAAGAGCTATTTTAATATAAACATAACATCACTCATTGCACTCAGTTATGTAGCTGTTACTGTCCATTTTCTATGTATCTCTTTAAGATGTATGTGTCACAAGCTCGCTGTGGTGATGTCGTGATCTCGCTTCTCAGCGGGAACACAGAGGCACGGAGACAGGAGATTCCATCGAGACGTGAACATTTAATATACTGTAGAACCAGGATACATAGAAGCTGATGAACAACGAAGATCAATGCAGACGATCATGAGAAACAAACAAGTAACTTTAACAATCGACAAAAGGGCTTTGAACAAGACACAGTTTAAATACAGGAGACAATCAAGGACAAAGGGAAACACCTGGACACACACGGCTGGCAGGGAGTGAACACTAATGATGAGGGCGGAGTTTACAGATGAGAGACATGAGGAAACTGACAGGTAAATAAACAAACAGAACACATGGAAAAGGTAAACATAGAACATGAAACGCCTACGGCATGACAGTATGTTGTTTTTATACTGCCGTTGAGTTCTTTTTTTCCATAGGATGTTGCATGGGAAATATCTTTGTGAAGATTACTTAAGATTTTTTCAGTGTTTTCTGCAGAGAAAGATGAGAGCATATGGATTCGCTACTAATTAGAGTGAATAAACTTTTGGGTGAACTATTTCTGTAATATCTGAGACTTCAGCAAACCTGGATAATATTATCAATTATTAAATAAAGTGTGGAAAGGTACACAGAATAAAGGAAGACAATAATTTTGTGAAACTGCAACTCGATCAGAATCGGTCTTTAATGGATGGTGTTTGAGGAAAATAACAGTGCCTTAAATGTGAGATGTATTTTCAGCCGTCTGGACATGGATCAGGCATGTGGTTGACATGAAATCCAGACGGCAGCACGGGGAAGGCTGCACCCTGAAATAAAATTAAATCCTGACATAGATTTTCTAGGAATAAAAAAAAAGAGGAGATTCCTATAAAGTTCCTTTGTGCCTTTCAGAGACCCCTATGTCTGTCAGACTTGCCCAACCTAGAAATGTGGGGGAAGGATCGCTGCAGACTGTGATGGAGACAGATCTGTCTGCTTGCAGCCCGTCTGCAGGATTAGTTTTAAGAACGAGGTGGAGGGTGGAAGTGGGCAGAGTGGCCTGGCGCAAAGACGCTTCCTTCGTGAGCAGCCAACAGAACAGCCTCTGTGGCCATTGTGGCATTGCCCAAATTTCTCCTCAGACCAAAGGCAGTAGTCGGCTAAATTATCCAAAACATGTTTCACTGGGAGCGTTTGTCTCTCATGCTGCAGTTCCCAGGAATAACAGCACTATTCAAATATTTGAGGGATGTTGATGCAGTAGAGACATACATGTCGCAATAACCTTGAAGGCACCTGACTTGTAAATCTCGAAAATGTAATGCATTCCTGGCCTTGTTGTGTAAGCCTGTCATAAAAGAGGCATGTCTAAGTAATTCACATTGTGATACATGATAAGAAATGCATTTCAGGCATTAAAAAAAGCAAACATATGTCCACAGTCATGTTGCCCAGTCCAAAATGGCAAGTTTTGAGAAGACATGTATTGCTTTATACTGTATCCAAGTTATTGTATTAAACTAAAACTAATACTAAGCTTTCATTGCACTCTAAAAAATGTTGGGTGAAATGTAGACAAACCCAGCAATTGGGTTGTTTTAACCCAGCGATTGGGTTAAATGTTAAAAACATATTCCACCCAGCACTGGAATGTGTTTAACCAGGTTTAACCCAGCATTTTTAGAGTGTAAAAGGAAAAGAAAAACAGAAAAAATGCAAACTTAAAAAACTTTGACTCATTGCCTTAATTGCTGTTAACTAGTTTTATTTGGTTTGCTCTGTGTAAATATTTTTAGTGAATCCTTATTATCCTCATTTTTGTCTTCAATAAAAACTGTGTTTATTGCTAAATAAATGATATAATGAAATAGTTTAGTATTATAAAAATCTCCGTCATTAAATAGTTCTATTGTAGCTACTGTTTTAAAAGGGCAGCATGACTGTACTTTAACTGCTTTAAATTATGAGTGGTTTGTAGCTTGGGAAGGTATGGTTTCAAAGTAGCTTCCCCAACAGTGAAACCAGAAGCTTTGATTAGTGTCATTTACTGCCCTCTGTGCCTCTGACCAATAGGCTTGAATTATCAGCGGTCTGTGCCCAGCTGGCAGCTCTGTATCTTTCCTCTATACTCCAGAGATCCTGTTCATTAAACAAACCCTGGGAGGGGGCAGCCGCATTGCTCTGCATTAGCTGCTTTGTTCACTGGAAAATCCACCTGGATTGTGTTTTCGCAGTCTATATATAGTCTCACCTCTAAATGTGAACCACCTGTGCTGGACTAAGACAAAATTTCCCAAAGCTGGCTGAGAGATGTGGTAGCAGAGGTGGCAACACGTGCACCACGTCCAATCAAATGGCAGTATTACATTAATTTCTTGTGCAGCATTATAAGTCAGTTAAATTGGACTTGACAAGTCAAGGAACACCTAGAAGTATAGTATTTTGAACTTTGCATTGCTGTAACAAACTAATGAGACAAACTGTGTATTCATACACATTTGAATGAAAGAAACAGCAAACCAACCCTGCCTCCCAATGTACATACTACCCACATTATCTGGACTAAAGAGTATAGAAAATTACTAATATCACACAAAATTTCTGATGAATAGTATGCACTTTAGGACACAGGCCAAGTGTACCACACACATCCTGAAAAGTGAAGCCAAAACATTTTGATCGCCATCTGGTGGCTGGTAGCAGTATTGGCCGTTTTGTAAACCCCACCCTCTCCATGTAAACAAATAGGACTTGAGCCAAAAATACACAAATTCAAATTAAGTTTAAATTTAAGTAAGTTCTAGTAAGTTTGCTTTAAAGGTAGGGTAAGTGATTTCTGGAAGCCAATGTGGATATTTGAACTCACCACAAAAAAAAAACACGCCCTATCCCAAAAGTATCTTGCCCCTATTTTGATAGCTCCGCCCCACACATAGCCTATGCAACCCAGGTAACGACTGTGAAACAAAGCAGAACCAATACCGTGTCTACATGGGACGCAAGCAGTGTGACAAAATACTATAGAAGTCATTATAATCAGTGATTTTGTCTACACCGGACGTGAGCGGTGCGACAAATCTCAGACTGCTGCCGCGTTCTATTTATGACTTGCTCATAAATGCTCTCTGGCGATGGAAAGCCGATACGATATTTACACGGGTCCTACTTCTTGACGTATCAGTGCACTGTGATTGGCTGAACACCTCAAGCATGCATCAGAAATGTAATCCCCCGTTCCATAATTATGAGCTTTCAAAACAAATTCAGTTAATAATGTCCTTGGTTTTACCACCAGTTCAAGCCCGAAAGAGGAACAGAGTTGCGTGACAGACACAGCGCTTGTATGTATTTGCAGTACACAAGCCACGATTGATTCCACTGTGATTGCCACTGTGATGGTCTCACACATGCAGTCGCACACAAACAAACACAAACAATTCCCTTTCACACAGGACGCGGAGTGTGCTGCATTATGAAATCCATTCAAATCAATAGCTTGCATCATGCAAGTACAAAACGTCTCCAGGTTATGAATATAACCATGGTTCCTTTAGGGAACGAGATGCTGCGTCATAACGCTTGGGGAACGCCTTAGTGTGACCGCCGAGTGAATCTGCTATTGCATCAGTCCAATGGAATGTCGCGACGTCATGGGCAGGTGACGTCAGAGACCAGGAAGCTTAAAACCACGCGAGGTAAGACCGGCGTTAGCCTCATGTCATGAGAAACTGCGCTGTCAGGGATGCCGGAAGTATGGAACTGAGACACAGCGTCTCGTTCCCTAAAGGAACCATGGATATATTCATAACCTGGAGACGTTCCTTTTCGGGAACTCGAGCTGCGTCATAACGCTTTGGGAACGAGATGCCCACGCCCCAAGAGTTCCAAGTCCCTGACTTGTGTCTCGACATCAGGATGAGAGAACCGAAGAACCTGGGGAATTACCGATGTCTAGGTTGTAAAACCAGACAAAGGTGGAAGGGGTGGACCAACCCACAGCGTTACAGATGTCCGATATTGGGATGCCTGCAAAGAAGGCCTTGGAGGCCACCATATTCATAGTTGAGTGAGCCTTGGCACCCAACGGCGAGGGGAGACCAGAGGACTCATATGAAGCCGTGATTGTCTCGACAATCCACCGGCTAATAGCTGCGCTTGGCAGCGCTGTAACCCGCTCGAGGGTACAGGAAAGCTTTCACCAGAGGGGACATTGCTAGTGACTCGCCAAAAGGTCCACCTCTGGCTGATATCCCCGGGCCTCAGCCCCTGTCTAGACAGGATGTCTGCTTGCACAATCAGGTGGCCAGGAATATAAAGTGCTCTCAGCAAGAGGAACTTGTCCTGGCCCCACCGGAGGATCTGGCGGGCCAGTTGTAAGCGGCCTCGACCGCAGACCCCCCTGATGATTGAAGTATTATCGCTGTGTTGTCGGTGCGCACCAACACATGATGATCTCTCAGGCCTGGGAGAAAATGACTCAATGCTTGAAACACGGTCAGCATCTACAGGCAATTGAAGTGTCATATGAGATGGTGACCAGTCCACAGGCCACGGGCTGGCCACTCATGACTGCTCTCCAACCGGTGAGAGATGCATCCGTCCCTAACTGATGACTCGGAGCTCCCAGCACCAGGCCCTGATTGAGAAACCAAGGATTCTTCCACATGTCTAAGGCTCACACACATCGTCGGGAGACCTTGATCATGTGGAACTTCCCTTGGTCTTGAGCCACCACTGTAGGTGTCTCATGTACAGCAGGCCAGGAGGTTTCACGCTGGACGCAGCTGCCATCAGACCCAGCAGTCTCTGAAACCGCTTGACAGTGAGTGACCAGCCTTCTTTCACTCTCTTGACTGTTTTGAGAATCGACTCGATCCGAGCAGGGAACATTCGTGCCTGCATCGTGGTCGAATTCCATACCACGCCTAGATAAGTGGTCCTCCAAGCCGGAGAAAGCACACTTTTCTTGGCGTTTAGTCTTAACCCCAGTCGTTTCATGTGAGCGAGGACTACATCTCGATGTTCGATCACTTCGCTCTCCGACTAAGCTAACATTAGCCAGTAATCGATGTAGTTTAGAATGCAAACGCCCTGAAGCCGCAACGGAGCTAGGGCTGCATGTACTACTTTCGTAAATGTTTGGGGCGAAAGTGCTAGGCCAGAGGGAAGAACTCGATATTGATATGCTTTGCCCCCGAAAGCAAACCTCAGGAACCTCCTGTGACATGGAAGGATGGACACGTGGAAGTATGTGTCTTTCAGATCTATCGTAACAAACCAGTCCTTGGACCTGATTTGAGTCACGACTTCATTAATGTAAGCATCCTGAACCTCAGCTGACTGACTGAGCAGTTCAGAAGCCTTAAATCTAAGATTGGCCTCAGCACTCCATCCTTCTTGGGAACTATGAAGTACCGGCTGTAGAACCCAGACTCTCTTTGTTGAGAAGGGACCACCTCGATGGCCTCCTTCCTCAAGAGAGTTCTACCTCTTGTTCCATAACCAGAGCCTGCTCGGGACCCACCAGAGTGGGAATAACACCGCAAAAGTGCGGTGGAGGATGGGCGAACTGAATTCGAAACCCTTTTTCTACAGTCCGCAGGACCCATTGAGATACATTTGGCAGAAGTTTCCACGCTACTAAATGATCTACTAAGGGAACCAGCCTCTTGAGGCTGGCCTCTGGTATTAGAGACGATTGGTCGTCCCTTCGAGATGGCGCACCACCATGATGAGAGCAAATTAACCGTTACTGAGACCCCCTCCGGGGTGGCGTGCAACTCAGTTCCGCCATGATGGGATGCGGCGGAGAGACCTGAGCGTGACGCCGAGGGCACTGGGTAGAGAGGAGCACCGTATGCCGAGGTGGAAATCTCTCAATCCCAGAGGGGCCTGCCCTCTTATGTTGGGCCCTCTTTTTCCTTAAGTACAGGCCTCAGATCTGTCTTAGGCTTTGAGGACCCTGAAGAGGAGAATCGCTGTATATGACGGTCCCGCTGCAGGGGGACACGTGAGGCCACGCTCTCCTTCTGATCCTCCCGATAAGGGGAGCGGGTACTTGCGGAGGGTTGCTCCTGCCCAGCAGCCCCTCAGCAGGTTGGCCTAGTACGTTTGTAATACAACCATTGTATGCAAACACGCACTGGTCTGACCTGCCGCCGAGTACCCCTTGCCCACTAGCGCTGATTTTGCGAAGCGGCTTTGTGGGCAAGATAGGAGCCTTCAGAGACGATGGCGAATTAGGGGACAGATAGCTACTAGCGTCTGTTCAACCCTTGGGATCGCTCTGTATCCGCAACTATTCAAACCCCCCACTTTACATAGTAATCACTGGCAGGAATGAAGACACGGGCAGAGAAAGATTTCCCCATGACTTACACACCTCGGTGTGCAGATCAGGGAAAAAAGGCAAGCTCCTATGTGTGGCCAAGCACGTAAGAAACATTCATTGAGTTTGCTTCTACGTGGCTCAGTCGGTTTCTCGGTTGGCCAGTCAAGACATAAATTTTAACTACATCACGAGTAACCACATCACAACTCCTCATAAAAATGTTTCTTTCACCTTTTATTTATTTAATGGTGGAGGCTCATTGACATTTTATACATACACTTCCTCGGAGGATGAATGAATGAGTGTGATTTCGCTCCGCGAGAGAAAGGAACCGCTGTTTCAGAGCGTGTTTCCTTAATCGCGGAGCGAGTACATGATCTGGAGAGCGAGGACGGAGATAGAGCTTCCCTCATCTCCATTTCCTCCTCCAAATCGAGCTGCGAGCCATACGATCACGAGCGCCGCTCTGCCTCGTCAGCTGCGGGACTCGAAACGCGAGACTTGCTTTTGAAAACCCCCTCCTCAAAAAGGGCTTTCCGGGAGTGGAGCGAACGCAGCAGCAGACGCTCACAAGGCGGGAAAACAGACCCAACAAGAGCCGCCGCTGCATGCTCCGCTCCCAGGCAAACCACGCATAAAGTGTGTGAATCCCCAGCCGTGATATAGCGCTGGCATGGGGGCACACACTTCTTAAACAGGCTGGGTTGGCTCGCTTGTTCTTTCTACTGACAGTGCTCATTATCAGTTTCTTTTCCACACACACAGGGAGGGGAAATAGGATTAACAAACACTCTTTCAGTTTTCCGTACAGACAGACACAACAGATCAGACACAGCACGGTTTTGAATGACAAAAAGGCTGACGCCGGTCTTACTTCGGGTGCTTTTAAGCTTCCTGGTCTCTGATGTCACCTGGCCATGACGTCGCGACATTCCATTGGACTGATGCAGTAGCAGATTCACACGGCGGTCACACTAAGGCGTTCCCAAAGCGTTATGACGCTGATCGAGTTCCCGGAAAGGAACTCCACATTAGAACAGTCAATAGCAAATACTTAAAGTAATAACAACACATATTTGCAGTCGCTGATTCAGGAGTGCCAGGTTGTCAGAGCAAAGCTGGAATTGACTGCTTTTTTTTTTTTAGAAATAGCCTTTGCACATCCCTTTATAGGTACACTGTTGTCTATAAAATGCGTTGCACAAATTCGAACATCTGGGTTGTGCTGTTCTGTTGTAAGTAATCTTAATGATTGCTAACTGCATCTACTTTCAGGTAGCCAAATAAAGTGTTTTTGTTGTCGCACAGAAACACACAGGTTCTCCCTGACACGGCTGCAAGAACACTACTTGCTTTCTGAAATCATGCCTTCTTGCTTTGCGTGACTATTTGGGCTGCATTATGCAAATTTTACCCAGCTTGATGTAGACATGTGGAGGCGTGTTTTCATGAGGCGTTTTAGCCCGGTCTGGATCAGCCTTCTCTTTTAGATAGAATAAATACTTTTGTGGGAGACTTTGAGCTTTCTAACTCTGTAGATCTTATACATGCACAAAGAGCTACATGCCACACACATAAAAAAGGGAAAAATAGAACTCGCATCGTATGACCCCTTTAAGATTAAATACGGATTCTATGATCTGAAATGTTAAATCATGTAGTAATTCTAAAAAATAAAAAGAAACGTCTTTGTGCACATGAACATGTCAATTCTGTGTCTGCAAGTATTTACTAGTTGGTTTCTTACTGGCCAGTGTCCACCTCCAAGTCTCAAAAAGCCCACCTACAAGTCTCATTCTGGTCTCTATGACTCAGGTCCCTCCTTCAATTTACTGTAAGTCTAAGGGAATTTTTTTCATGTCCGTTGGATGAAAATCACCAGTCTGATCTCTTAGAAAAATAACAGCACACCTCTCCTCAGCAAGCTGCGTGATTTGAGAAATAGTTCATTTCTGTAGCACAAACAGTGCATGACAAATTACAAGCTGAAGTTTTTTTTAGATCACAAGCATGAGCAATATTAAATGTGATGTTTGTCATAGTGAAACAACTTTGCTCTGTTTTTGTGTGAAATCGGCCTCAACTGTAAAACTGCCCCAACATCATCCATCACTGCCTGCCTCCTTCCTCTGCAGCTGTGCTCAGAGATTTATATCATTATTTTAGAAAAACCATGGCCAAAAGTGGAATGCTGCTGTTCTTTGTGGCATTAAATACAAGCATGTGTGCCATCGCTTGTTGTGCCTCCTTTTGAGATTTGCTTTTCTTTATAGTTTGAATGAGAAATTGTGTATAACATTGTTTTTTGTTCTCTCCCATGCACACTACAATTATTTAGCTACAGGTATCTGTAGCCATGTCAAAGGAGAGCGCAAAACTAGGACTAGAGGAAGAAAACCCCAAATGCACGGGTTCCAAGTCATAGCACTCAGCAGCCATTAGAACGATGTAAAAATGGTTTCTTTGAACAAGTAAATGAGTGTTCATACAGCATCCCAGAAACGGAGACCCCACACGCAGCAGGGTGAGTCATGTTTGCTCTGCAGTTTAGTGACCTTATTACACGTCTAACAGCTCATTTATTTTTTTATTTTAGTAATCACTATCCAATGAAATTATTAATGTTGGAAGGACATAAAACTTTATTTATAGCCCTTCGCATTCCAATCTATATTCACCTAAGTTTAAATTGAGTTTGATTATAGAGTGTGAGCCCGCTGAGTTTTTGCATCTATTCTGAAGAGTCTGTTCAACTTCAGCCCAGAAGTTGGCGTGACTCGATCTCAGGTGTCCACTGCCGGGACTTTGGTAAACGTTTGGCCCGACAACGAAAGCCAAGTTTGAAAGTGTACCTGGAATACTTTGTTCTTAAAATAGAGCGAGGCGTTACCCTCTTTCCTGCAGCCCTGTTTGATGCTGACACAAACTGATGAATTACAACTTCACTGGAAATTATGAAGACAGAGAGAAAATAGAGTCATTTTGTGTAATTGCGGTCAAACTTTGAGCAGGCCGGTCATGTGTTGGGAACTTAAGTGTTTTGGGGTGAGATTATTTTTAGAAAGTATTTTTTTTATTATTCCGTTAAAACATTATGCTAGAACATTTCACAACCCATGTTGTCTTTTCCAAATGCTTTTTTATTGATATTGGAATGCTGACACTGTGTTGACATTGCTTCAGTCTGCATGGACATTGTATTTTACGGATCTGTTTCTTCAAGTGATTATGACGATGGAGAGGAATCTGTCAGACCAGATCAAAGACAGAGACTGTGTGAATGTGTGATTTTGGTTTTGAAACATGGGCTGAGATTGGAGATTCTTTCTGAAGACCCCATGTTTTTTTTTTCTCTCTCTCTCTCCTTTATTGACAGGTTTTTATTGAAACTGGAAGTCTTGGTGGGGCATAATTAACTTGTCAAAAGCCATTAGAAGATAATTAAGGGTGTGGATATTGTTGTTCTAAAGAGCATTTTGATCAAACAAATGTGACCCTAGACCACAAAAACAGTCCAAAAACAAATGAGCTTTCCATTAGTTTGCAATGGAGTTACAACCATTTGAAAATCTGGAATCTGAGGGCGCAAAAAATAGCAAAACACTGAGAAAATCACCTTTAATGTTGTCCAAATTAAGTTTTATTATATTTATGGTAGAACATTTACAAAATATCTTCATGGAACATAATCTTTACTTAATATCCTAATGATTTGTGGCATAAAAGAAAAAATATATCATTTTGACCCATACAATGTATTTTTGTTTTAAATGTGTATAACTGCTAAAAGTGTATGTTTACTTAAATTACACAATAGACATAGTGCATATATTAGTAATCATACAGAGATCCTGTAGTATATGTGGACACCAACACCAAATTTCAAAGGATCAATAAAAAAAAGTGGTTTTGATACTATTTAGTAGCAGAGCTGTAGTCAAGTCTCAGCTTTGTCGAGTCCGAGTCAAGACCGAGTCCAAAGAGGTTCGAGTTCAAGTCAGGTCCAAGTCCAAAAGTTTCGAGTCCAAGTCAAGACCAAGTCCAAATAAGAGAAAAAAAGGATCCTCTTCAAGACCACATACTTAACTATTGATAAGGTATGTGATGCGAGAGACAGCATATTTCCTATTCTAAGAAAATCTTGTAATGATCAAAAAGCAGGGGTCTTTTCAGAATGGCTACATTTTGGCGTTATTGGGCAAGCCCACATAAATGCAGCGTTGCACTGTACAACAATAATTAATATTTCATTATTGTAAAGGGTAAGTTTAGGGCTGGGGTAGGTGTAGATGTTAATAAAACACAGGTAGAAAATTTAATTAGAAACGACTAACTTTTAAGATCAGCAAGCGTACCAGCGGTCATGTGACAAGAACCAACCAATCAGCTCCATCCTTTCCCGTAACAACACTGAAAGCTCAGCCGAGATGGAGAAACTGCAAAGAGTATAGAAGCCCAAGAGGCAAAACTCAATAGAACGATCCATAGCAACAGTTCCGCCCATGAGGTGACTGTTCCGCCACCATTTTGGACTGACACTACACAGAAACGCCACAGAATAATATGAGCCAGTCGCGCTTTACAAACTTATAATAACACATAGGCTTATATTTACAGGGTGTGCTTTGTAGGAAAGGATGGGGGGGATTTACCCCCCTCTGGTTTATGCATCCCTGCCCTGCTAAAATTATTCGCGAAACAGGCTATGAAGTCCCGTTTTGAATCAAATGATTTGCGAAATGCGCTTTGAAGTAACTTTTTAAATTAAACGATTTACTTACTTGCCTAAAAAGACGGCTTTATCATGAGATCATTTATCATGATTTATCAGAGAAAAAAAGTAAATATAAAGATTCTCTCCACTATTGACTACATACTGCTTACTGTTTGCCAAGTAGGTAGCCAAAATTACTGCAAACCCTTTACTTACCCTGATCTGTGTTCTGTTTAGTATTGATTTAATAGAAGCAGACACAGTCATATATTTATTCACAATGTTTTAAATAAAAAGTGCGCACATTTAACAAAACTGTATATAGTAATAGAGAATAAAGTGGAAGTGGTAGTGAAAGATGATGAGGAAGAAAAAAATTATATGATGAATATATAATGAATTCTTGTCCTGTTAAATAAGTACACAAGTGATCATTTGCACTTCTCCTTGTTACACTTCTTCCCTGCATTTCACTGACAACATCCATCCAGTTTATTGCAGTACAACTGCATGCATTTCGCCCACTTGCGCTGTCGCATCTTATAGCAACTCTCAGCAGTTGTCAGTCCAAAATGGTGGTAGCGCCTCCGCAGCACCATCTATAGACCGTTGCCCTTATTACTACAAGTTTTGCCTCTTGGTCTTCTATACTCTTTGGTACAGTGCTAGTTGCTTTGCAAAGATATAGAAAGCGTCGTGCCTGGCGTTTTAGGTGCGACATACAAGTGTGGTTTTGTTTTGAAGGAGAAAAAAAGCGTATTGCTGGACTCGGCCGAGACCAATGAGAACATTTGGCGAGTCCAATGACCAAGTCCAAGACAAGTCTGAGTGCGAACACCAACGAGTCCGAGACAAGTCCGAAATGGTAGAAAAATGCCTGAATGAGACTGGACTCAAGTACAGCCCGGTTAACTAGATTACAACTTCCATTGTTATAACAGATGTTTAGTCAGTTGTTTGCATGCTTGCTTATGTATTTATTTATTTATGTATTTATTTGAAACCTTTTAATAGCATTAAATTTTTTTTCTCAAATACAGCTCAAAATAAATGTTAGTGAAGGTATTGTGCATTCTTATGACACCCCTAGCCAGTCAGCATCAATACAGTCAGTACAATCTAACAGCAATCAGTTGAATGTCTATTTTATCCAAAACTGCAGCTGTAAATAAGTGAATGAGTATCGAAGTGAGGTTGTTCTTGTTTGTATTTTGTATTGTGATTTCACCTTATACTTGCATTTACTTGCACGTATATACACACAAATATTACATGCACAAAATGTCCAATGGAATTACTAACATTCCTGCATGTCTCTTTTCAAAAAGTTCCTCCCAGATTAAAACTTTCTTGTGGTTGGAAGAAAGTGAAGAAAAGAAAAACTAGCTCCTATACCCACCCACCCAGACAGTACCATCCACACACAGAGTCTGGTGAAGGTCATCATGTTATGAACATTGTAAACATAAAGTCATTTCATTCAGGATGACTCTGCTGCATGCATCTGATGAAACATGCTCCATTCATTTAGGTGTGATATTTCACAGTCCAGATTTGCTATGCGATTAAGCCGCTACTGTGATTCAACAAAAAACCACTAGCAACTGCACCGAGCCAACTTTTAAAACGAGGTGCGTATATGATGTGTTCTTCCTGGGAATCCAGCACTGCCGTTCAGTGGAAAGAGAACACCGATCCGCAAATACATTAACAGGACATTGTCGCTCCGGGACTGGGATCTGACAACTTGTTGCAGGCCGTAAGATGAAGTGTTGGGATTAACCCGGTCACCATTCAGTGCTTCAGAGGAGGGCCAAAGAACGCCACTTAGGTGCTCCACCTTTGTCAGGATACTCAGCCAAAATGAGTTAATGTCCTGGAAGCTGGGGACGATTTTACCATCTGTCAGGCAAATCCGCCTGGACAGGCTGGACTGGGGCTTTGCTGACAGGGAGATGAGAGGCTGCTACCACCGAAGACTAATTAGTGCAAATAAGCACCTCCTGAGCTCCTCAATCCTATGACAACTCAAGCGAAAAAATTCAAAAGACAAAGTTGGCAAGATACAGTTAACACGCAACTTCAATCAGTCAAAGACTTGTACTGGCCATGTACAGCCATAAGATTTCCTATGTTCTGCTACTGTATGATCAGTCTGTGTCATAAGTATACTGTACCATGTCGATTTCAGGACATTGCAAACGTACCTACAGTATAATTCACTGCAATTACCATGTGAATTTAATACTAGGAGGCAGTTACAACTGATTATCAGTCACTAAAAAAATATTTTTGTGTGTGTGTTTCTTTGCACAATACTGTGTTCTGACCACAAAACACTTGGTTTGTAAACAAAAACATATTAAACATATTATTTGCATCACCAGCTCCATAAGTATGGCTTTGCCGATGTAGTAAACTTGCTCAGTAGCTTACCTGGTACTTTTAATGCAGAGTGTTCAGGTATAAGTTCAGCAAAACTCAAGCCATGTTGAAACAAAGCACAGTGGCAATTTTTAGTTAAGAAAACCTCATTTTGATTTCACATTTATTCCAGTAAGACTGTTGGTTATGTCAACAAGGTAGATTAATGATCATCTTTGCAAAGAACATATTTCCTTCATTAATCCCACCATAAACATAATCAGTAGTGATAGCAAAAGAAAACGTAAAAGAAAAAAAAAGTCATTTTAACGTGTTTGGCTTTGAGCTCTTCTGTTGAACTGTGTTTTACTGGATTCTTTTCTGAGCACTCTGAATTGTGAGTGCAACGCTGTATCGGGTGAGCTAGCGAGCAAGTTTACTACAAAGTCCAGTCAAATGTGTCTGTTTTGGAGAAAACTGTACTCACTTGCTCCACTCGCTTCTTGTTCTTACAAGTAATGGAAATGAAAAAAGGTAAACGAGAACAATTGTTGACACATTGAGATCTAAAGATAACCTACAGTAGTTCAGATAAGTTGAAATGAATATTGATAAGAAATGATTAATTTCATCTTGAGATTTTTTACTTTTTGTTGCATTTCTTCTGAATTGTGAACTAATCGCTACCCTGATTTTACCAAGTGCAACATGTCCCTTGGTTAACATCTTTGTTGACCCTGGAACAATGTTGTAATTAACCAGATTTGAAGAAACAGTTTACATTTTTTGTGAAGTTTAGGCTTACAATCAGTGTTTGGTGCTTGTACATCAGTGTCATTCATCTATCATTTTAGGCATTACTCATGGGTAAAGTTAGGTTTAGGTGTAGAGATATGGTCAAGACTATATTTTTGCATTAAAATGTTTTTCCAGCGTCAACAAAACATGTTGACCTAGGGACACATCGAACTTG
Source organism: Enteromius argenteus (assembly GCA_032357425.1). Lineage (NCBI taxonomy): Eukaryota > Metazoa > Chordata > Actinopteri > Cypriniformes > Cyprinidae > Enteromius > Enteromius argenteus. The sequence goes on along the minus strand of JAUCMR010000169.1, from coordinate 20,064,256 downwards.
GCAAAATCAGGATGTGCGTGGTCTCGTGCAGGTATTTTAGTTTAATCATTATGCAGTTCTAGGTTTTGTTAATATTTTGAATTAGGTTTATTTTTATGTCTTCTGTATTCACTTTAATTTTTAGTCATTTTGTTGTGCTTTTGTATTGATTTTTATTTATTAATTTTAGTTTAGTACTTCAAGTTGAACTAAACTAAATGAAATTAATATTTAAAATTTTAAATAAATATTTAAATTAATTGGTTGCCAAAGCAATCAATTTAAATATTTGTTTTTACGTTATTATGTTTATGTTAACTCTAATAACCCTACTTAGATTAAAAAAAAAATGTTGTTGTAGGGTCATGATAATTAATGTTAATGAATTGAGTTTTATTGTAAAATGTATTCTCATATTGCTTAATGTGGTGAACATTCCACAGTGTTGAGGTACTAAATAGCAACATATTTGTGTTTTAAATACAGGGGAAACGCACCTTTACTGCCTAATTACCGACGCCTGAGGAAAGCCAGAAACATGAAGGCTTTCCAAAAATACAGATAGCTTTTTCTGTGTCTGATTAATTCTTCACATGCATCCTGCCCCAGGTAAGACATAATGGGGCCTGTCGCAGCTCCAGCTGGATAATTGCGGGTTTGAGGGTGTTCTTCCCTAAACAGACAGTGACTGGTGAGCTTTACCACATGTTTTATCCAAAGCAGTGTCTTCATATAGTCCCTTGTCCCCACTTATTGTCATTGAACATGGTGGAAATAGAGACATTGAGTGGGAAAAGAACAAAGCAGCTTTTGCTTTGAGCCTGGAGGCTTTGCTTGACAACAAAGCAAGTTAACAGGTCTTATCTGAAAATTAAAAGAGGGAGACATACGTAAAATTATCTGTGCAACTAACCATATAATTGTGAGGTATATAGGTAAATAGGCGTATCCTCTTTTAAAAGGAATGAGAAATGCTGCCCATATCTTTTGTTGTTGAGATTAAAGGCGCTTCATTGCTTTTTTAATTAGAAAGATTTGGATAGATTGTGTGTCACTCCATCCAATTATCTGAAGCATTAAATCGTCAATAGAATTAAATACAACAATTCAAAAGTAATTCTGAAAGAAAATCATCATCATAATTTTCTGTGCATTGTTGTAAGATTTATTTCAGTGCTTATTTTATAGTGAAAATTTATCATTCTTGCTACAAAACATGCATCTTATATGTGTGTTTTCAAAATTGAGATTATATTTTTTTTAAACCTTCAATGCCTAAATATATTGCTTTTTGTACTTTAATTAACAAGAAAATACTTGTTTTTTTTCTTAAAATGTTGTTTGGTAAATATTTGAACATTTATTTTAAGTATTATTACAAAAAATTATGATGTTGTTATAATATTTTGGATTTCTGTGTAAAAAAAGTGGTCATTGGATACCCATTTTCCAGAAGTTGATATGATTCCTTAGGGTCTTAAAGGAGAAGTTCACTTTTAAAAAAACTTATAAAATATAAAATATAAACTTATAAAAAACTTATAATTTACTCACCTCCATGTCATTTTGGAAATGACCGATCGTTTCACTAGATAAGACCCTTATTCATTGTCTGATATCGTTTAAAGCCCTTTGAAGCTGCACTGAAACTGTCATTTGGACCTTGAACCGTTTGGGTCCCAAAAGAGTCCATTATATGGGGGAAAATCCCGGAATGTTTTCGTCAAAAACATTAATTTCTTTTCGACTGAAGAAAGAAAGACATGGACATCTTGGATGACATGGAGG
>JAUCMR010000169.1:19976946-20018732 GCA_032357425.1 Enteromius argenteus | reverse complement strand
ATATATATATATATAATTTATTTATTTTTTTAACGTTTTACAAGTAAAACTATATGAAAATCAAAGCCATAGATCTAAACAAGTTGTGTTCTAAAATTTCTTTCAGGAAGATTGTATTTGGCACAGATCCATTTCTGACCTAAAGTGGTGCAAGTTTGTCTTATTTTTTTCCCAGGACCATTTAACTTGTTCAAATCCATGCCCATTATTGATTTTGTGTGTGTGTGTGGTTGTGTGAATTTGTTCATATAGCCAAAATCAAGTAATAAAATGCCTAAACGTTTTGGAAAAAAAATGACAAAACAGCACCAGAGGGTTAAATAAAACAAAATTCCAGATTTTAATTGTAATCTCAGACTGAGCCTACTGTGTATCTGGACAGACTAGCAGTCGAGGGAATTACATAAGATCAAATCTTTGTTACTGTATTTCATGCATTCCTACACTTAATCCATAAATGTTCACATTACAAATGTTTATTTTTGCTATAAAGAGGAGAATTCAAAATACTGCATGGCCAATCTACGGCGCTTGACCTGCCTCCAAGGTTTCTTTGTGTGCGAGTTTATTTTTCCGTCTCATTTTCCTCTATATGTGACTGAGAGCTATGGAAAAAATGGCTTGGTCTGTGAAGTGATTGGTACTGTGACAGTTGCGTTAGTAAAATCAAATACCTTTCATTCAGATCCGGTAATGAAGTGTAACGCTGCACCTCATTCACACGATTAAAGAGACGAAGCTTCCAAGAAATGCACAAACCAGGACACGTTTTCTAGCAACAGTGTACTTTAATGTAACTGATTTGGATTGCTCTTTAATGTTTTTTTTTTTTTCTCAGATTTTTTTTTTGTTTGTTTTTGCCAAAACAATACAATGAGCAAATAAAACATGAAGCAAATAAAACAATATGGTTCTGTACAGCAATAGTAGCTCATTCACACATTCTAAGTCTGTTATAAGGGTGGACATAAAAAAATATAATAACACAACGCTGCTGACTAATACGTGGGGAGCTGATTTTGATGGAAGGTCTCTTTTCTCTGACTGCCAAAATGTTTTCAGGTAAATGCAAAAACCTCCTTATTTCTGTGTGGTTTGGAAATGACTGTTTAGATAACACGGTTTTGTGTTGTTTATCAAAGCCTGCGCACCGAAAGAAATATCCAGAAAGTCAAGCAAAGCAAGTAAATATATATTCTAGTGTGCATCATCACTCTTACACCATGTTTACACCGGACACGTCCAGCACCACCAATGTAGATAACTCCTACACTTTCTACCAACTTCAATCTGAAATTAAATTTCATTTGCAAATTTCATGAATTAACTTACTGTTAAATAACTTGATCATTACGTCAGATTGTGAATTTAAACCATCTAACCATAATTTTTGAAAACTTAACTCTGAAAAGTAACTCTGTTAACAAGAAATTCTGAACAAGAAAGTCCACAGCCCATGCAAGTCAGTTTTAAAATAGAATTTAATTTTCCGCAGATAGCATTTCAATTGAATCATAGCCTCGAGCTTCACGTCGCTGGACGCTTCCAGTGTAAACACGTTTTTTTTTGCTGTTAGGATTAACTGAAGCAGTCATATTTATTTAATATTTTGCTCTTTTTTAGCTCTTGATCATTAAGTGCTTTGCATTCTTTTGGAGCAGTGTTGTAAGGCTAAACACAAGGGAATCATGGCAACCAAACACAGTGGTGCACGTCATATAGCATGTGCATCGAGTCAAAACAGACCCCCATGCCAAAAACAACAAGCCGTCGTTCGCACACGACCAGACAGTGATCAATTCTCAAACTAAGGCGTACAAATGTGAAATAAAATCTTTGGCAAGAAAAATGAAGTATTTACATAAAAGCAAGACGCCATAATCGGGGAGACATGGGACAGTTTTCAGGGCGGCACGAACATCCTGCTTAAACTAAAGTAGTGGGGGGAACTTTTTCTGCAAATCACAGTTAAAACACTGCATTATTACTTTTCATCTAAATTTGATAAGGGTTCAGAACTGGTCTGTGAATCTAAGGGAATTTGTGGAGGATGCATAGATGCCGATATGGCTGGCAATACTCGACAGTGCCTCACGATGGCAGTATAAAACAATACTGTATTCTGCCTGAGAGAGTCACTGGGAGGGAAAGGACGCCAAAATAATAATAATACAAAAATAAAGATGCTTCCTTACTTTTCTTTACACAAAGCCTCTTGCAGTAAACGTATCAGTCAACTCACTTTATCCGAAGGAACTTTAGGACGTAATTCTTACATATGCGCAAGCGAAGTCTATGTCGATCTAAAGCTAAAGGAAAACGACGTGAGAAAATATCCAATAATGACAAGCTTTCCAAATACATACACTTTACACCATATATCATAAGAACGCTTCTGAAATATTAGCCAAGATAAAGATTATTTCTTTTGGAGGCTAATCTTTATGTAGACTATACAATATATCTATGAGTAAATGAATTAACATGGAGCAAAAAAAAAAAAAAAAAGTAGCAAAAACATAATACAATAAATATTCAGTAAAATCACTTTTTGATGTATTTTTTATATATATATATATACTTAGCTTACTTTGGGGTAGAATGATAGTGTGAGTGTGTTTGAAGGGAGGAATAGAGATACAGTGACAGATCCACACAATGATACACACTCAGGCCTGAAGAGAAGAGAGCACAGCAGCGGCTCATGGACGCTTACAACTGCAGACCGGGAGCTAAAAGTTGCTGGACACATGCGTAAAAGATTATTGTTCAGTTCAGCTCAGAGGTTACAACTACCTGCTTAGAAAGTGCAATAGAACAGCATATCAAATCAGATGGCCATCCATAGACTTTTTCCAATTGGAAAGCAATGCAACATTTTGATTCATGGAGTTTTGGTTCCTTGCCACTGTCGCCTTTGGCTTGCAGAAAGCTATTATCAGTTTGTTTGCACTGACTATCTGATGAGATCTGAATTGAGCTGGGTAATAACACTATTGTCTTCTCTAGAGCTGCCTTTGGATTCATGTTAAATACTGATGAACTTTCTGACATTGAACTGAGCTGAATGAGACAAACTACTTTCTTTGTAAAGTTGCTTTACAGCTGAAATTGAAGTTTTCCGTAATTAATTTTGCCCATTTAATACTGGAATTTCCTGCACAGTTTATTACTGTGCAGCTGCTTTGAAACAGACCGTCTGTATTGTATGAAGCGCTATAGAAGTAAATGCGACTTGAAATATGACATTATGCAAACAGCTGCACCCAGATAAAGGTTTTTTTTGTTGTTGTTTTTTCTTTTACATCATCTGTTAATCTGACTTCAAAAGCCATTGTATTGCACTTTCCTGAGTTGATATCTGAAAATTAGGACTTTCCAAATGGCAACTGCTGAATATTCATGGACCAGCGGAGATGCTGAAACAGAAATACCAGCATTATCTCCGAGAAGAGCATCTTGGAGAATGGGAATTTCTAACCCTTCTTCTGCCAGGTCTGTTACGTGGGACCTTTAACATCCCCGCAAGGTTTTGAGTTTATCCAGAGTGGACTCTTGGCTTATGCAAAGGTCTTGCACTTGTAGCGTGAGAAACAAGAGCCGCTTTCAGAAGGAAAAGAGGTGATGCTTCAGTTCATATGTACAGTTTTAACAAAGCAGCCGTGGTTTACCAAGATATACAAGGACGCTTGAATAATGATTGGTTGTGCCCTGACTGCTCTCTTATCTTTGGTACATCAGCCCCACATTTCGGTCTCCTCATCAACCTTTTTTTTTTTACTTTTTCTTTTCCTTTTTCTTAAAAAAAAAAAAGAGCATCAAAATCACCGACATTTCCACATCCCTTCCGAGTGAGATGAAGATCACCTCCTCTCTGTTCTTCACTCCTCTACGCCCACACTGCACTTCCTCTGTCCCTCTACCTCATTGCCATCCAAATAACCCTTCCTTACACATACACACAGCCTCTCACCCAAACATACGGAACGAAAAACAGAAACTTCAAAAGAATTCAAACACAACAAAACCAAAGTCCTCCAGAAAGCAGTGCTGCGGGAAGAGTTCACCGCTTCTGAGAGCTGATCATCACTTTAGAGACAAAGTTGACGATGGCCGTGGCCGGCTGATCGGGATCCATTTCGGCGAACAGGTGACTGACGTTGTCTGTCGTGCTGCCTTGCTTTCTGGCCACAAAGCCAAAGAACCTGTGAAGAAGAAGAAATCTGAATGCACTGTGTGTATTAAGGACAGTGCACACAGATCGTTTTCTGTCTCTAAGACCAGGAGCTAGTAAAGACTTGAACTTTGTTTGAGTGATTCAGTAGAGCGATAAAAAACATGTCCAGGTCGCATTCCACCCCAAAATTGAAAGAAATAGAAAATGATTAGGCTGTAAATCTAGATCTAAAATATAATTTTTTCTTCATATTGGGGCAAAATCTGACCTAAACATGTTTTTAGCAAAACTGCCCTTGTCATTCTTACAGTTGTATTGTACAGGGTGTTTAACATGACAGATGTTAAACACTCTGCTCTGCCCTTACATGATCTGAACATATAAACCCAGCAACATTCTTCTTTCTGTCATGATATCAAACCTGAGCTTCTCCTCAACCACAACAGCAGAAGTCAAGTTCATTTTGAATGCCTCTTAACATCATGTGCTTTCATCCTCAGCCCAGTCCAATGATCTGTTCCTCCTCTGGAACATATCTGAACACTGCATCAACAGCAAAAGCTGCCAAGATCGAGCCGTGAGGGCTGTCACATGCCTCATTGCTCCGGGAGTGTAAAGTGTCTGGTGCGTGAAAACTCAAGTGCTTAGTAAAGAGATCTGATCAGATCGGCTGTGAGAGGATCATATCATATTTTCATTTTGGCCCAGAAATCATCCCTCTGATTCTTGGAATGAAAACCGTCTCTTTTTTTCCTGTCTCTTTAAAGAGATTGTTCACCAAAAAATGGAAATTCTGTCATCATTAGTACAACTTGGTTGAGTAAATGTCATCGTTCTCATAAATTCTGAAGCATCTGAGAAGCATTTATCCTATATGTATGTAGTGCATGGCCTCAGTGGGTAAACCATGACACACGTGTGTGAGGGTTAGCAGGTTAGCGTCATGTTCTGTGCCGTTAGCTGAGACAGAAGAGATCACAATCCCGCTCATTCATCACAATAGCCCTGAGCACAGGCATCCCATGATGCATTGGGGAGTGGAAGCAGCTTTTGGGACTGATGCATATCTAAACTGCTTTCAGATAACAGCGTCTGCTAAGCTACAAAAGATTGCGTTCACGGTTATCAAAACTTACTTTGCAGTGCCACCCTCTGGTTTGCTCCACCTGGAAACACATTGTAGATGTTTAACTTTGAGCAACCACAGCATTGACTAAATAGTAATACATGTTTATGTATATATTGGTATTTAAGAAACACACAAATGCTTTGCAACAACACAGCATTAATAATCACATTATAATTAATACTAGCTCATGATTAATCACATCCAAAATAAAGTATTTGTTTACATTATGCATGTGTATATATATAGACATGTTAATATTTTCTAAATATATACAGTAGGTGTGTGTGTGGTTATATACATATTAAATATACATAGAACACACACATTATGCAAACAAAACCTTTATTTTGGATGCAATTAATTGTGATCATTTGACAGCACATATTTTTCTGTTGCATTATATATTTACACACACTTTTTTCACAAATTTATTGAGAATTTATTATGTATGTGTGTTTGTCTATAATCACTACATTACATTGCATGTATATAATATGTATTTGACAAATAAAGAACCTTGAAACTAAAGGTTAAAGCTTTAAAAAAGCCTTGAATTGTAATATTGCTCAACATGAACAGCGATACTGCCTGACAAGCACAAACATAATCCTGATCCTGTCACCAGATCCACTGATCAATATATAAATGTTGTGACATTGACCGCTATGGCTAAAGTTAACTTTAATGTTTCAGGGTTTGCTTACTTCCTCTCCTGTGGATCAATGTCGCAGAACGTGACTGTGCTGATGGGATAATGACGTCTGAAGAAAAGCCTGTTGAAGAAACGACAGGTATGTGTATGTTTTAAAACATGTTCAGATGTAGCTTTATAACATTGCGAACATTTAAATAAAGGAGGAAAGAAACTGACTTTCTCTGGTTGTCAGTGAGCGTGATGCCTTGTGCCGACACCTTGAAGTGAACGATGGTGGCTGAAGGTGTGGGACTGGCTGCCATGGTTTCTGAGATGGCCTTGGCGATGGCCTGAGGCCCAGTCAGAGATTCCATATCCACAGAGTTTATGTACAGGACATTGCATGCTGGGAAAGACAAGAAAACATGCATAGATCAATAATCATGCTGGCATCAGCAGAGAATTAAATTACAGCTGCATTATGTAATGCATACAGTATGTGCTTTAATAAACTCTGATCTTCATACATACTGTGATTTCATCATACACACGCATTTCATTAGTATATTCTGCATATGCATAATCCAGTGGTTCTCAAAATGTGGGTAGGTATCAGCCTAAAATGCTAAAATATTTATATCCACATATTTAAACGCTGCACTGATAATTTACCAAGGTTATGATTTTGCTATTTACCTTTATTTTTATATTTTCCATTTGAATTTTAGCTTAATTTTTACTAGTATCATTTTTAGTAGTTAGTTTAGTTTGTCATAAGTATTTTATTTTAAGCTTTTCTTTTCAAAAAGAAAAATATTTTTAATCATTTCAGTTAACAGTAACAAAAGTAATGCACAGATTATTATTATTACTGTTAAATGTATTCTACTTTTTTTGTTGTTTTTATTTATTTTTGGTTAAACTATCCTTTAACACAGCTTCTGAAAATAAGTAATAATGTTTTATTTATTTATACATATTTATTTACAAAATACATATTTGAAATATTCTATGTATTTTTGCATGCATTTACCCCCCTTTTTAAATAACTGCAATTCAACAGTAGTACGTAGTATGTACTTTACTAAAAGATAGCAACAAGTGATTAGCATTAATGATTATGAGGGCTCAATTGTTCTTGTTTTAAAGGTGGCGTTAAAAGAAATTGAGAACCACTGGCATCATCCATCAGTAGATCCATGCATAGTAAACTAACATCAGTCATTAAAAAAACATGCCATATTCATTTATAGAAAGGTATTCTTGAAATATAATTGAGGTCTTGACAAAAAGCCGAAAAACACAGCAGCCGAACAGTTTTTAGCAGACAGGTGAAGGTGCTTCTGGAGGTCTGGACCATCACATGCACAGATAGTAGTAAAAGAGGAGTGCAGTTCTCTTTAGACACGGCGGTCAAAGTCAGGTTAAACAACGACAAATAAATGAATAAAATACGCAAAGCATCACTGGGTTTACCATGGGAGTCAGCTGGACTCTTCTGCCCTAAATCATTTCCACAGGAGTGACACCAGGGTGAGGAAGAACATTGGTTCAGAGTTGAAATCAGATCATAAACAAGTAATAGAGCTAGTGTGACTGCATTAACAATTGGACTAATGGAACAAAACCCTCACTGAATGTATCTGGAGGGCATAGAGATCTACGATGAATAAATATTGCTGATAAACTTGCATCTTTTACTGAAGGTAAACTTAAGAACCTGAACAGATTCTACCTTATTTAGGGGATTTTGCTGAATAACGTTTAAAGAGTAAAAATACTGCATTTAAACAAATGTTCCAGATTAAGTATACAGTATCACCTTTTTGACAGTATATATATATATATATATAGGTAATTGAAAGCATGAAAATAATCACTTTTTTTCTTTTTCTTTTTTTTAACAAACAAGTTTAAATAAACTGGATTTCTGTTAATACATTTATCTTTCAACATTGTAAATATTAGCTCTATTGCCAAAATTTATGGCATAATATAAGGCAAAATATAACTGACTAATCCCCTTTTTTTCTCCCAAATATTGAAATACAGACCAGCATTTCCAACTGTGCAGGTCACATTTTTGTTAAATGTGTGTTATAATGTTTATTCTCCACCCTCTGTAACTGTGATTATTGTTGTTGTTTTTTTCAAAAACACTGAAAGTTAAAGTTGTTTTCTGTAGTAATTAATATTATGCCACAAATCAGCAGATCTTAATATAAAGCTGGAACATTGCATTTTATGAGCAATAAAAAGATACAAATAAATGATTGTGATATACCAATAATCACTGATGTAAATATTCTCACCTGCACCCTGTTTGAGCATCTCTGCCGCCGGGTTTGTGGGTGTTGCGATCTCAGGCGACTCCTCCAGAGGATCTGTCAAAAATCACAACGGGTCAAAGTTTAGACTTTACACATCCTGTCCATTTGACCTGACATAGTGATGCGAGAATTCTAGCTATGCTAATCAAAGCTCCTGGCTAACAAGCTGTCACACAGTGTTTGGAAAGGCAGAGATGCACACATAAAGGTGTGTGGTTTCATGCCCCCTGACACCTGGATGGGATATAGCAGTTGGCTGAGGACGGAGGCCAGCTGAACGTGCAGACCTCGGAAAACGCTTACAATTATTCACACTGGGCAAACAGGACATACATCATCTCGACAGAGGGCGCAGCTAAATAAGGTCATGATGAGTGGACATGTACAGTACGTACACAAAACACAAACAAGTCACACTGAAAATATGTGACGTATGCATCTGGCTTTACTTTTGTATTTCTATATACTGCATTTTGCTTTAATAACAGTATCACTCAAACCTCAGGTTTGAATAAAAGTTTAGGTTTCCAGCCTTGTAGTTTTATGCAAATTTGTATAAAAAAATAAAATTGTATGACGATAAAAAGATGCAGATGTATTGGGGGAAAAATGTCCATTTGTATTTTGCTTCCCAAAAGTAACAGCTTTATCATGCAACTGTTTTTGCGAAATTCTGATTTATCACAAAGTGCATTAGTAGCTTGAATTAAAATGCGAATGTCACGTGGTTATTTGATTAAACAGAAATGACAAAAATAGGTTACACTATTTCAATAGTCCACTTTAGACATTCTACTAACAGTAAGTAACTTTGCAACTACATGTCTGCTTATTATCTTCTAACACTATATTTTGAAGGATCCACAGCATACTGACTGTCAGAAACTTTGCAAGTATATGCCAACTTATTCTACTATACTCTAAACCTACCCTAAGAGTGTACTCTGAGATCTATTAGACACGTAGCTGCAAATTTATGAGAATTAGTTGACAAAGTTACTTTTAGTTTGTTGAATGTCTAAAGTGGACTAAGTGGAAAGGGTTTTCATTGTGGTCTCAGACTTTTGGACCCCACTGTGTGTATAGAGAAAGATACATGATGTCTCACCTCTGGTTGGTATGACTAGTTTGCAGGGTAGAGCCAGTGGAGTGATGGAGTGCTGGTAGACCAGTGCAGACAGGCAGCCTGAATAGAGAAGATGAAAACAAATTTGGGGTCAGATTTACAAGCGGAAATCAGATATTAATTCAAAGGGACATTCATACCGGCACTTGCTTCAACCTTCAGGGTCTTAATTTATTAAATCCCCGCTCCAGATATTTGACTATATTAGGAAAAACAAACTCTGGAGAGACTTTGTTTGGGCAGAACGCTTCCTACTGCTCATGAGAAACAGCGGAACTGCGGAAGCAAGATGTCCAGGTGGAAAGGAGTCCTTGTTGCCAATTTTAAAAGTTATTATCAGCTTTTAAACTCTCCTCCTTCAGCAATCAGGTTTTATCAACACTAACAGGAAATGAAGACTGTTTATTTTAAGGCCCCTTTACAGGAATCGCTCACTCCTAAACAGCTGCTCACCTTTATGTTGTTCCAAGCCTGACTTTCTTTAACTTGGAGTGCAAAAAGTGAATTGTCCAATTTTTTTTTTTATATATTTATGACCACAAAACCAGTCTTATGTTGCACAGGTATATATGTAGCAATAGCCCAAAATACATTGTATGGGCCAAAATGACAGATTTTTTTTCTTTTATGTCAAATATCATTAGGATATTAAGTAAAGATCATGTTTAATGAACTTGTTTAGTACATTTTGTATCGTTAATACATCAAAACCTAAATTTTAATTAATAATTTGCATTGCTAGGAAATTCATTTGGACAACTTTAAAGGCAATTAACTTAATATTCATTTATTTTTTATTTTTATTGCACCCTCAGATTCTAGATTTTCAAATAGTAGTATCTCGGCTGATGTATAAATCTCAATTTGGAAAAATTGACACTTATGACCGGTTTTGTGTTCCAGGGTCACATTTGGAATAACCACAATTTTGATCTTTTCATCACATAAAGCTATCGTATGACAACTTCTTTGGGCTTTTCATGCAGTGCAAAATGACCATGGCCATCAAAAGTAGCTTAAAGATGCCACAGAAGTTCACATTTAGTATTTATAGGGAAAAATTACATACAGGTTTGGAATGACATGAAAATTGATAACATTTTTTGGTGAACGCAGTGGGCGTCCTGGCAGAGATTCAGCTGGAGTGGAGCTTCTGTACATTTATTAACTTGAGTATTATTCCCGACAACACCGGAATCCTGCCAAATTTCACCCACACCTGCATTCAATCCCACAAATCAGAGCTGTCCTTTGTCTGTTCTGCTTTTCATAATAAGCACACGCTTATGCAACGGTTACCGTAAAGTGATGTTTGAGCTCTTATGCAAGCTGCCCAGCCCTGAATTTTAGGCCTCCTTATTTGATGTGGAATGGGGCATATTGAAGAAGACGGCACCGTCCACTGAACAGACTAGGCCTCCGTGTAATGTGGTCAGCAGACAGTAAATTAGAGAGGGGCTGTTTTTAAGCTGTACTTAATAATGTCAGCTGCTTCCAAGCTGTCGTTTGGGCTACATATGTTCTACAGCTTTCTGGAAGCTACACGGACAGCTTGATTTAAAGGGAAGGATTCACATGCTAACTTGTATTGAAGAACAAAAACCACACAAGCATTCGTTCTACAAGCTTGACAGATTGAGCTTTCACATTAGTGAACATTCAACAAATCATTCTCGCATCAGTGTTCGCAAGCTATGAGACGCAATAAGACTACGTTGGCAAAAATCCTGGGGAGAAAAGTGAACAATTTATCCAACATGATTCCATCTAATTAAAAACGACTATTTTAATGTGTTTGCAATATGCTAATACTAAACACAGGATTTGAATTTAAAACGAAACACATTTAAACAGTTTGATTTACCAAAGTATGGCTCATTAGGACAGCCCTTCAGTCTCACGCCTTTCGGACTCGTCTCGATCAGAAAATGTCTCACCAACTCATTAGTGACGTCTCCAGCTGAAATAATAATGGAATAAGAATTCAAAATTAATAACACAGCATAATAAAAACAACCGATAATAGTGGTTCTAACTGAAACGCCCTGTTTATTTCTGTGCATTTACTTAAATTTACTAATAACCATATTTATTCATATTTGCAAAGCAATATTTATTCAAATATTTGTACACAATTGACTGAATTGGTGTTTTTTTTAAATCTTAACGTATTTCATTTCCATTAATTAATTAATTAATTAATTCTAAAATATATATATATATGTATATATATATATATATCTACAAAAATAAATAACATCAGAATTCATTTTTTCAGAGATCTAGGCAATAATATTGAGTAAAAAGAATAAGTAGTGTTTTTAAAACTTCTGAAAGGTAGTGCAGGGAAACTACTGTCTTTGAGTGTGTGTTGTTAGGTGTGTGTGTTTGTCTGCTGCGGACACAACAGGATTATGATCCAGGCGGGGTCAGATCTCCTGTCTGGAATACATCTGGCAAATGATTATCTGCATTAGCTGCATGCCTAGAGGAGGCACATAAAATACCTTTCTTTGTAGGTTGCAAGGTCGGAGGTGGAGAGGCAACTTTCATGGCCAAGCCGTAGGCCCCTCTGAATGAATGACTGTCCCGAATGACAAAGGCTCCAGGCTCTTGATCCTTCAACATGTTGATCGCTAGAGCAAGTAAGAGAAAATCACAAAGATCATTTATTTGTAACATAATGCCAGCTTTAGTCTTATAAAATTAAAATAAGCCTTATTTTGTGGACCAAAATAATGCAGACAAGCTAAAATGCACTAATACTAATAATAATCATAAAAAATATAAAGACTCTTTCTATAACACATTTATAGAATGTGCACATTTAATTTCACATTTTACGTCAACAAAGCCTGCTCAAATGCAAATTGTACAAAACAAATGCACTTTCGATCATTAATATAAATACAATTTTATAATGTGTTTATATATAAATATACGGTAACATTTTATTTTAGGGTCTCTTAAATAGTTGCCTATTACCATGCATATTATTATAATATTAGCTATTTATTAGTAGTAATTAAGCACATATTAATGTCTTATTCTACATGAATTTATTCTGCATCCCTAATACTACCCAATACCTTAATGTAATAACTACATTACTAATTATTAATAAGCAGCAAATTAGGAATTTATTAAGGGAAAAGTAAATAAATATATTCATTTTATTAATATAAATGTATAGATAAGAATATTTTATCAACAGTAGATCATCAGTAATAACTTCTCATAAATGTTTAGTATTAGTTCACCAGGTGATTTTTTTTTCTCTCTTTATTACTCACCAGATTTTTTTAAATGATTATTTTATTATTACTTTATGTAGGTTACTTTGGATAGGAGTCTGCTAAATTAATGCAAATGTATTGTTCACCATGTGACTTTTTTTTATTCACAAGTTGGAGATGTGAAGGTGAAGGCTATAATATGTTAACAAATTACTGTAATGTACCCTGCCGTTTTACACACAGAGAGATAGAGAGCGAGTGGGGGAAAAAAACCTTGCTAAGGAGGATTCGTTATCGTTAAAACAAGTTAATGAAACAACAGATGCAGATGTTCGCTGGATTTAACTGAGCACACATGTCGAGTGCTGTGTGATGTCACTGCATGTGCTTGCGTTTAGACAAGACTCCAGCGCAGATGATCTAATCCAATAAGAGCACAGAGGAGAACCAGATGTGGAGACCAACAGCGACTGACCTCATATAGGGTGGTGTGAGATATATTTTACTGTTTATGGGAGTTATGAGCCTCATTCGGGGGTCTAAATATAGATAAATTAACCCTGGAACACACATATACTGAGTCCTTACCTTGGTCTCTGGAGATATCTGGTTTATACCAGAATTTGGATGTGTCCTGGACAAACTTCACGTTCAGTCTGGTCTCCGGACTTCCATCTGGAAAATGAAATATGCACTTTATTTAGCAGTCCATCAGCTGTAAACTGATACTTGTTTAATATGCCTAAGCTAATGAATCCAGTACTCTTTCAAAACTAGACTGACAAACACACACCTGTCTAAAAATACCCTCAACATCGGTATCTTATTGAATTATCGACAGCAACACCTACAATAAGCACATGTTTCTTACAGCCCAAGAACACAGATCCTGTGACAACACTGCTGTAATACAGTCTTACTGCTCTAGGAAAACACTTAGTATACAATAAAAATAGTAAGGACACACATTTTTTATGAAAATGTTATTTCAATGCAATACTAAAAGACATGGAAGAAAATGCTTTTTTATCTACAGTAGGTTCTCATCATCAATTTATATTTACACATATTCTACTTAATGTATGTGTTCTTTGTATGCACTGTTTAATGCACTTGCATTAATATTAATTTTCTACTATACATAAATTTTTACTTTTTTTAATTTAAAAGAAATGCTCTAACACCTGATTACATTAAGCCCACTTTTGCCATTTCCACTATGGTCCATATAGTTTATTTATTATTATATCATGAAAAAAAAAGGAGTCTTTATGGGCACTAATACTGCATTAATTTCATAAATAAAACAACAGTAATAATAACTGTAATATTATTAAATATTATTACAAATATTATTATAATATTTAATTTTCAGTATCATTACTCCATAGAGTCTTACCACACATGTTGAGTTTGGAGAAGTCAGGGAGTGTGTGGAAGAAATGAACGCTTGGAGTGCTGCCACCACTGGACACCGGTGAAGACATCTTCCCATTGAGTGTTCCGTAGGACAGCCCACCATTGGAGCGGTCGCTGCTGGACATGCGTCTCTTTTCGGGAAGCTGAGGTTGAGGGGCAGGACTGCCCTGTCTGAATCCCACTCCATCTATGTATCCCGCTGGAGACACTGGGAAAGAAGGTGTAGATGGTGGCTGGTATCCAGAGGAACTGCTTTGGCGTGAAAGGGCTCCATGCCGCTCTTCAGGAGTGGTGTAGCCACTGTACATCGGGTGCCTGTCCAGACTGGGGCTACCCTGCGTTAGGGATGGATGGTGTCCCAGAACGGGGCTGCCCTGGCTGGGATGTGTAATTGAGGATTGCCTGCTCAGGACGGGGCTACCCTGGTTGGGTTGGGTAGCAGATGGCTGTCTGCTCAATACCGGGCTGCTTTGGTTAGGCAGGATGATTGGTTGATTCAGGGACACCTGTCGGTTGAGGACTGGGCTGCTCTGAACGGCTTGTCCCATAGGTTGCCCGCTGAGAATCGGACTGCTCTGACTCCCGTGGGTGACGGGATACTGTCTGGACAGCATCGGACTACTCTGCGTTCCCTGGGACACCATTGCATGCCTTCCTTGCAGGGGACTACCGGCCATTCCAGGGGGATGACCGTTGGCCGGGGTCGGCTGTCGGCCCATAATGGGACCGTCCTGATTAGGTAGTCTGTGCTGGAGGCCTGGAGCGGACGTCACATCGGGCAGGATGGCTTGGTATCTTGTGCCTGGGCTTCCGGCGAGTGGCTGGATTGACGTGGCATTATATTGCACGGCCTCTGGTAGAGAGCGGCTAATATCAGGTGTGATGTAGCCACCCAACATGCTGCTAGAGGTGGGGTAAGAGGGTGTGGGTGGTTGGTATGTGCTTTCGGAGGGCTGGGAGTGAAGGACGGAATCGACAGCGGCCTGGGACAGAGAATTCAACCCCACCCCGCTATCTGTCAATGTGCTTTCACTGAAAGAGCGCAAAACAAAAGAACGAGAATGATTATGAAAGATAAGCTAATAAGGACTGACATTAAAATGCATTAAAAGCCATATTGCATTCTGTATTCTGATGCATTTATTGTGGGTTCAAAAAGATTTGATCTCAGATACCGATACAAATGCTATTTTTTTTTTTTTTCTCAAATTAAGAGAGGTTGCAGAATGTGGAATTTGCATGTGTGTATATATATATATATATAATTATTATTAGTGGGTTATTATTATTATTATTATTATTAATTTTTATTAATGGATATTCCAGTATGAAACCAGTGTGTAAAACTAAATTGCTTTCATAAAATAAAAAAAATAAAAAAAATTAAATAATATAAAGTAAAATAAAAAAATAAATACAATTAAAATTAAATTAAATTAAATTAATTTCAATTAGTTGTCAATTTAATTTAATTTAATATATTTAAGGTAAATTAAAAACTTTATTAACTTGAAATTAATGAATCAAGTTAAATAGAAATACAAAAAAAAATGTATTTTTAAAAAATAGGAAAATATAAGAATAAAGCTAATTTTATATATATAATGTATTACTATTCTATAATAGTGTATACTGTAAATAACACTCAAATAATGCTATGAAACATGAGGGTAGTGGTGACTTACACTGCATCTGGGCTCTGAATGGGGCTGCTGGAGGAAAGAGGAGCGTTGTAGGCATGGGACGGTCCGGCAGGACGAGCTAAGCTGTCACTGTCATATGTTGAAGACACAGGTGAAGCTGGTGGACCACTTGCAGCTGCTTTGGCCACAGACTCCACATAGCTACGAGGCTCTGACAAAGAAACAAAGAAAGATATACCTGTGAGTGCAAGAGTTTAGACGAGTCAAACAAAAAGCCAAAACTAAGATGATATTTAAATACTTTGTAAGGCCAAGAGGTGACATCTGACCCTGAATTGTGAAGAAACTTCATTAAGGTCACAGGTGAATAGGATAAAATGAGTTGTAATGAAGAATGGAGGCGACCGTGATGTGTAAGATGACAAAAATCGACCAGAAGGTGAGGTGGTTTGGATGTAACACTAGATTAAAATCTTGTACATTCTTACCTTCCTCATCCTCACTCTCTGTTTTCCAGACAGCAGAAGAACAAAATTATAAGACAGAAATAGTAGAAGTTCAAAGAGGTTGGGAGAAGAATTGAGAATTGCTAACATAAGCATGAAAAAACAACTAACGAAAACAGCTTTATTACTTTTAAGCCCGTATTAATTTCTTCCATAATCACGAAAACGAAACCTCTGCTTGTTCTCAATACAAGCAAAGCGGAAGGTAATTCATTAAAAAAGGGACAAAAATCCCCCTTAAAAAATGTCAAAGTCGTACATATGACTTGAGTTTTTTCTCCTTGTGTATTTCAAACAAGAAAAAATTAATCATAATGACACTAGGGTGCAAAAACAAAGAAAGTGCTTCCACATTTGTGTAAATTATTACTTTTAAGAGAATAAAAAAAGAGAAACAAAACCAAAGAAAACACAATGTAATCTTCATTCGCATTTTTGCTGCTGGAAATACCAGCAGGCCCAGGGCAGATTAAAATATCCAAAGTTACGTCCCTTATCTTCAAATAAGCACATGACATCATTTAAGCTAACTATAGTAAGACAAAGAGGCCCCTGTGACACATCATCTCGTAATAATGTTAGTGTGTGTACTGTATGTATGGCTCTTGTGTTTTGGCAGGACTCAAATTAACTCCCTGAGGAGCCACGCTAAAATCAGCCCTGCATGAGAACTTGTTCCAAACTAAAGAGTCTCCGCAACTACTCATAAGATCCTGTTACCTCAGAGTCTACAAAAACTACATAGTTTACACCCGTTGGTCTCTGACGGTGAATCTCACCGAACCTGCCAGGACAAGACCAGGTCATATATCACCCCGTAAATCAAAGGAAAGAAATAAGAAACGATAAAGGAAAACAAATGTGGTTTTCCCCTGGAGACACTGTAAAACTGCATTAAAAGAAGCAATTTAATAAATTATATTTTTGCAGAGCTTGCTAATATCAAGCTTAAAAATCATCACCCCATCAATTATTAAATATATCCTTGGGACAAAGAGAGTGTAATACCTCAACTTAAAAAACTGTTCCAAAAACTAGTAAGCTGCTTTGTCTACTGCCTACTGTATATATGGAGCTACCTACTAAGACAACACCCTCATAAGTGATTAATTTGGAAAAAATATATTTTAATTGAGTTTGTGCTATCATGGTGCTGAGATAATATTAAATACTGTTACTTTTATGCTAAGTTAAGTAGTTGATTTTTAATTATAACATATTAAACTAAACTGAGCTTTTCTAAACTGATATTTCCCACTGGAAATGTATTAGGAATATGCTATACTGTAAAAAAAAAAAAGACTTTCACACTCTCCCACAGATACACACACACATTAAAAGACCACAGTAAAATGATCCCAATATAAGCACATATGAAAAGAAAACACCAATCCATTTAAAGACCCGTATGAGCTCACGGCTCAAGAGAGTAGAAAAGGAGAAGGGGAAACATGTGAGAGGGAGAAATGAAAGGTTATTTTGATATATGGCCCACTAGATGTATTTGAGCTCTCTTTATGGAGCAGCTCAACCAAAGCCATAAGACCACGCGTATCTGAATGTGCAATATGCTGTATACAGTTTGTGTGTGTAAAGCCTCACCTGAGCCTGTCTGGTTGAGCAGTATCTCAGCAGGGTTGTGGGGCTTCAAGCCTAGGAAGGACAGTGGTGTTTTAGCCAGTCCAGGAGGAGATCGACCTAAAGCAACAGAGCACAGAAAACAATGTTTTATTCAGTGTTATCAACTTCAAACATACTTAAAGGAAGTACAATGACAAATGCTTATCGCTTGGCAAGCTTGATTTTGCATATTACCGCAATCAGAATAGGGTTTTTGCATCCCACATAAACAACTCACTCAGTTCTGCCTATTTAATTTGTGAAGGAAATTGTTGTATTGGAGAGCAAAAAAAAACAAAAAAAAACATAATAAATCCCTTTTTTTTAAAAAAAAATAGTCAATTAAACAGGAACATTTAAAAAATATATTTATGTAATAAAAATAAATTCACATAAACTAATAAAACAATTAAATTGAACAAAGCATTTAAAAGCTATATATATTTACAAATTGGTTTTCTTTATCTATTTGCCAACAAAAAAAAAATCCACCCATGGAATTACCATATAAAAATGAATTCAGAGTGCATGATCATACCGCAATTCATAATGCAATAGCTATAAGTGGTGCTACTGTATATAGCGGTCTTGATATGATTTTAGCAAGCCAAAGACACATCTGGTTTAATGGCACAGACATTTGAATGTAACTCTATCACCCTCTTGAGAACTGAGGTTTGTTACGGCAGGAGCAAATAATGTTCAGTATGATATGGTGCACTTGCAATGCGTTGGCCAAGCATTCACATCTGCATTTGCGTACTTGCACAAAGTATGTTTTTCTGGTCCTTAGCCCTTATAATACAGATCAGCATGTACCACTTTCATCTCCAAGGCGTCAGCGTTTGACAGTCTTATCAAAGAGACTGACTTCCAGATCAAGAGCCTTTGAGAGACTACCGTGATACGCACTGAACTTTTAAAGACAGCAGACTGAGGTGGCTATTTCAGTATGTGACATGGCTGGGGAATGAGCTAATGTCTCATGCTCTGTGGCAAGGCCGTGCAAGTGCCTCTTTAAAAGAGTTAACGACGTGATTAACACTCGCTGTAACGATGCCCAGTCAAAAGAACGAAAACAAGACAGATCATGCAGACAGCATACACCTCGAAAACGTCACATTGAAAACATTCAAGACCTTGCTACACAACGAATGCTACGAACAACCGGACGAGTGACTCAAAAAACAACACATAAACAGTGGTGCCCAGCAAAACAAGACTGATGTGAACACACAAATAGTGACGTGGATGCAGAGCTGTGGAAAGCAGCACGCTTGAAGACAGGAAGGGTTCTGCGTTTAGAAAATGTCTCTAAATTGCATAAATGATGCACGCATTGGTGCATCATAAAAATGTGTCAGAGCAGAATGCATAACGCAATACACACTGCACCTGAAATGTGAGCAGAAAAAGTATCAGACAGTTATTCCTGGATGTTCACTAAAAACCTTGTTTTACATCAATAGTTGATTGACAGGTGAGTGGGTGGTCCTCTAATTGTGGTTTGAGCGATCGAATCACACTGTTTTACCTTTAGAAATTTAGAAATGAGTCAGATCAGATCATGGTGTTCTTCAGGGCTGCTCTCCACATGCATTCTGGGAAAGGCCGAGCATATGCTTGCATTTTGGCAGGGCCAAGTCGATATTACTGCTGACACACATGCATCCTCCACTTACCAAAGAATCCAAATCAATTCTTTGTTTGGCAGAATAAGTGCCTCAGCATTGGACACAGGGAGAAGGGAAGGGGTTGTATAGAGAAGCTTTCCAGCCTCCCGTTCTCTGCAGGAGGAGGGAGCCACAGAGACGTGCTACTAGAAAGTGGCTACTGGAGCATGTCAGTGTCTGTCCACCTCCAAACAGAAAAAGAGCCCCTACGGGTCACCTGCTCCCCAGGAATCCAACTCAACCATCCACAATTTTACAGATCATGTCATCAGCTATTTTTTTTCCCCAACCATTTGATGATGTTTAATATATCTCAGTATTTTTGAATTTGCAGATAAATAGGCCCTTTCGCACCACTGTAGTTCCACAACTAAAAGTACAGTTTTAAAGACTGGGTCAATTTTGCTCTAACTATTTCCCAGTACCATTTGAAGGGTTGCATTCGCACCGACAGTGGGTACTAAGAAGCAACGTAAGCCGGTCAATAACTAAGTCATTTATGTGCAGCGTTCAACAAGTGAAGCAAAGAAGAACGGCGTAGATGAAGTCTTCAGGTAAATGCTGTTTCTAAAAGAAATAAGTTCATACAATGTCTACACAGAACATGATTACACAGCGTTTTAAATGGCGGCAGGTGAGGGTGTTTTCGTATGCGTCTAGCCAATGAGCGTACACTTGTGTCACTGATAGTTACTGGTATTTTTTTAAACCCTAATCTGAAGTAGGAGCTAATTTAGTTCCTCTGAACAGAGTTCCTGGAACTAAAATCGTTCCTAGCTCCTGCGGTGCCAATGCGCCAAAAAGTGGGTTGTTACACAATCAGTTTGGGTAGTACAAAATGGTTCCTGCAGTGCAAAAGGTTATTTGAACATTTCAACGGCTATTGCTGTCAAATACATTAAAATATTTAATTCAATGTTATGCCAAAATGCTATTATGCGAATACACAAATTGTTGAATTAATTCAACTGAATTAAGTCATTATGAATTTACATGAATTGAATCTAAAAATGTTAAACATGTAAAATTTTGTTTGCTATTAAAATTTTACTTACGTTAATTTTATTGTGAACAACATTTACCATACATATCTCAACTAAAAACACAGGTTAATTTAAGTGATAATGGAAAAGAATCAAATCAATGAGTTTTGATTTGATTCTTTTAAGCAGATTGAACTGAATCACAGGAAGGAATTGACCTTACCAAGTCTTAGTGTTCTCATATTAAGAGTTACAAATAAAAAGAGGGACTACAAAACTATTCTAAATAAACTCTGTATTTAGAAACTCATGAAAAAAACAGCACATTAAAACAACTGCTAATATATCATGAATATTCAATATACCTCCCAGCCCTAATATTCACCAAGTATCCTCTGTTAATGTAACACAAGCAGAAAGGGCTTGATTGATTATGTTTTGTGTTATTGTAGGCTAAAGCTATGTTTTGTTCTCTGTAGTCATATCTAGGTGCTCGTGGTAGCAGAACTAGTCTGAAGAGCTTTGAACGTGAAGTGGCCTCAGGGTACAATGTCAGATTGAGAGAATGACTTGAATGGATTTCAAATTAAGTGTCTGGTAAAAAGAAATTCTGTCAAAGTCCAAGGAAAACTGAGCTGCTTAACATTGTGTGCATCTAACCTTGTAAAGAGGCTGCAGAATTTTACAAGAAGCTTTTTATTAAACCTGCAGGGACAATATGCTGGAGGGGAAGATGAAGCAATAGGTTATAAAAACCTGTACAGGAGAAATTCATCTGTACATGAAACATGAGGCGCAAATGTGCTTGTTCTTGCATTGAGATACGATGACTGTAGAGGCTAACATGCGGCATGAAAACTGCTGACGAAAAACATTTCTCAGACCTACAGACATTGGGAATTGCTGGGGAGCAAGTGAGAGCGGGGTCTTTCTGATCTGAGCACTTAAGCATGTCTATGAGCCAACACAAAGTGTGTGTTATCACTCAAACGGAGGCCACACATCTTTAACGTTGAGAACATGTGAATTAACTACAGCATCTGTTAATGATATCTACTGGCTCATGCAAACACCCCGAGGTAGGGTTGGATTTAAGTGCAGCCAGACCTCACGTTGGCTTATAGACAGTGTGTTAATTTAATGTTAGCCCTAAAGATTCTTTTACAGAAAGAAGCAAAAAAAAAAACTTTTTTGATGTGATAATTATGAAATACTATGGCGCTATTCTAAAACCTAGTGAGCTTTCTTGCTGTCTATCACCTACACAGGCAGCTGCCTTCTAAGGCGGCATCTTAACTGACCTCTGACCTCACAAGTGTGCAATTTGGAACAGATGAAAAGTGGCATCATACATGTGAAATGCGACTTGCAATTGATTTACATTTACACATTTAGCAGAAACTTTTATCCAAAGCAACTTACATTGCATTCAAGTTACTTTATTTATTTATATTTTTATCAGTTCTCGCTTTCGAACCCATGAAATAGTAGAGTGTCATGCTCTACTATTTAAGCTAAAGGAAAGCTTTCACTTGAGATCTGTGTTAGCATGTTGCTAAGGTAATAGTAAAATATTACAATTACAATACAAACAAAATAAATACTGGATAACCCAAAGCTGTTTTGATCAAAACGTTTAGTGAATTATATTTGTAACAATTTTCAACAATTGCCCGCATTCTCTACCATATTTGATGGTAGTATTTTGCAACACATTTTCTCTGTGAAGGGTACAAGCGATGCTGCCTTAGAATATGGTTTAAAGAAGGTAATAATCATGCTGTCTATGTTCTGCAATAGCATTTGTGTTAGGCAGCATCATAGGTGTGTTTCTATGTAGGCAGTTCACTAGGTTTTGAAACAGAGCCCTCCACTAAAAACTCTATGATACCGATAACAGCCAAATGACTGACAGTTTAACTTCATTGTAGCTTCTTGCTATGTTTCTATAGTTTTTAGAGCTTTATTCTAAAAAAATATATCAATAACATCTAAACAGCTGAACTTCATTGTAGTTTCTTGTTATGCTAAAACACTTTTAGATAATATGAAAATTAACAGAACCAACAATCAGCGATGGCTGTGACCATTTTAAAGTGTTGACAGAGACAGAGTTATTCCAGAGCTCTATGGCACCCTCCTCTTCCAGTGGGGGAACTTACTCAGGTTGAAGTAAGGGGTTTGTGGCGAGACAGGGAAGGCAGGGGTTTGGGGTAGGGCCTCACCACCAACAATCGGAGGGGGACTGACGGGACCCCCATCCATTTCCTCAAAGGCTTCTCTGTAGCTGTGCATGTGTCTCTGGAGAAAAAAGGACAGGTGGACACATATCCAAATGCACAAACATATACATCCACATTGATTTCTGAGATTAATACTAGGAGTAATGCGAGTGTGTCTGTGTGGCTTACCTCCTTGGGCCGCCCCCCAGGGTTCATAGCAATGGTATTGGCCAGTTCGGGTGAGATGCAGCGGATGGGGGAGCGGACCGAGCTTCCTCGGGTTGGGCTGTCGTCTTGGGAAAGGCCTTCACTGAGGGTCCGGCACCGTCCAGGAACCAAAGCCTCATCTGGTGACATTTCACCAGACTGAACTCCTGCCAAGAAAATAAATATATGACGTCATCCCTAATAGATAACTTTTAGGGCCTGCAGAAGTACATTTATCATACTTGAAAATAAAATATATCTAAATGTCAGAATATTCCTTGAAGAAATCCATGGAAAACTGCCAATGAGCTCTTAAGAATGAACTCTCTGTCAAAAGCTGCACTGACATCCAATTTCGCACCACATAAAAGCCAGTTGAAACTACAAACAATGTTCTCATTCAAACAGCCTACATTACAAAAACCTGGAATATTAGGGAAAGTCAGTGGATTTAAAGGGTAATATGTACTTCAGGATAAAGCTCTGGAAGAACCTCAAAGTGACTTCGAAGCCTATTTCATCACGTTCTGTTTGATACCATGAGTCTCTACGGTGTAAATAGACAAATGGATTTGTCTTCTCTAGTAGGGAGGGCAAAAACAGAGAACAGAAATGGATAACTAAAGGAGTTTGGTAACTAAAAGGAGATGGAATGCACCTCAATTAAGTTGTTTTCTAAGACAAAAATCACTATTATAATTCATTCATCTATTTTCAGTGACTGAAAAATCATAATAACCATAATGATTCACGATCATTAAAATCTAACTGGTTTTACCCAACATTTGTGTATTTTTATCTAATAGGGAGACAAAAAATAGCAAAAGAAACAAATGGCATGAAATAAAAGCAATAAAATGAATGATACCAGAGGTACATGCTACTAAAGACTTTAGAGGCTTAAAATATGTGCAGGGTAATGCTCTGCAATGTATTACGATGTGGGCTATCACTGTCAACTTACAGATAAGAAAAAGGAGCTTTTATGGGTTCTGTGAAAGCATGTACAGCCACACACAGCACATTCAACTGGCGAGCAAAGCATTAATACATTCTGGTGGGAGTGAGTGGAATATCATGGAAACCAGGCAACAGGCTGAGCAAAATATTTACTAGATCCCTGAGCACAGCCTACGATTGATACGTGCGGTCAGACCACATCTCAGACCACCAGAACCTCACGTGCGCTGGGAAACAGCATCAGAGAGATTGACCACCTCCACTTTTGAACAAGTGGCCACCCTTGCTCTTGAACGATACGTTAGCTGGACGTCCAGGGTCCATTTAAACCACTTCTGGAGTGCTGCCCGCAAAACGAGCGGCTCAGAACAATAGGGTAGTGATGTCACAAAGGGAGGTTCTTCAAAAGGGCGCTCACACTACATCTGCAATCTATTCACATTCCTGGATCAGACTTGTGTGGTTTCTACGACAATGTCAAACATTCGGATTCCAAAACTGACTGGTCTGGGAAGCGCTGAATCCAGCACTTGGATGTGCTGGGATATCATATGGTCTATATCCCCTAGTGTCACTTCAGACAAGGCCGAGAGAGGAAACATGCAAAACAGATGCAGTGCACCAGATCTACAGCTGTGCATGACGAACTGTGCTGTAACCTTAGTGATCACACTGTCCTAATAGATTCAAGCTGCCGTAACTGAGGTGATTCATTCAGAGAAACCATCATTTAAACCAAACAAATGGATTAAAAAAAAAAAAACATTAGATTCAAAATGCTTAATGCAAGACATAAAATACACTAAAATGCTAGTTGCAATAAAGCACTCTAATTCACAAAATGAAGAAAAGAAAGAATGATATTTAATTATATTGATTAATGTGAAACCATATAAACAGCAATATGTTCCAACAAATGTTTCTACTAAAACATTTTAAAAGAAGAAAACGCTATGAAGGGAATTGCATAAGTACTTTGAGTGATTACAGAGATATAAACTGACTGACCTGCAATTTTGTCATTTTTATCTAAAAATAAAACTATTAAAATAACTTTTTTGTTAATTCAAATAAAGCTGAACTTTAAAAATAAAAACGACGAAAAATGTAAACTTGTGTTAATTTTTTAACAATTTTAAGTTGAAATACTACAATTACTAAAACTAAAAGCAATTAGTCAAATTCAAATCAAAAAAAAAAAAAGTTACATTTAAAATTAAAATATTAATGAATATTGTAAGATTTTATAAATAGTACTGCTCAAATTCATTGGATCAAATTATCTTTATTTTATTTTTTTATTAAGTTTTTTTATATGTGAAATCTTTAATGTAAATGAATTAAACTTGCCAGTTGCAATTATTTTTTCTGCCAAAATTTAAATGTGCAACTCTATTGATATGTATGTCTTAATGCTTGTGTTGTCACAAGGCACAAAAGATTGCAAAATTACTCTAATTACTCTCTAGGAGTCTTAATTGGCAGATTAAATTCACATTAAAATCATATAAGCTTTTACAATGCTGCTCCATTTTATATCACCAGCAAAACTATTACAAATATATTGTGAGTTAAGACACACAAGAGAAAAGTTTATTCTTTTTCTGGCATAGTTTTCTCCTTTCAAAACTTCAAGAATCCAGCATGAGGTGAATAAGAGATCTATTCTAAAAGAGCAGGATATATTGCTCTTTCTCTCTCCATGGTCTCGTTTATGCCATTCTTCTATCTGTATAGGATTGGATCAGACTCAGGAGAGGTCCAAGACAAACATTCATCCTGGTACCTGGCTACTGAACACGGCCTGCATGGGCCCTCGAACGGGACTGAAGACAGTCGGTGTACGAGACATTTACTCCCCTGTGGCAGATAAGGATTGTATAATGGTCTCCAGACTCAGGGAGGATTTATTACCCTTTGTCCTTCATCTAAATGCTAAAACAGAAGTAAAGGA
Source organism: Enteromius argenteus (assembly GCA_032357425.1). NCBI lineage: Eukaryota > Metazoa > Chordata > Actinopteri > Cypriniformes > Cyprinidae > Enteromius > Enteromius argenteus. Next base: position 19,992,913 of record JAUCMR010000169.1, on the reverse strand, counting down.
GAGTCCTTGAATGAAGCCAGTGTCTGCTCTCCTTGGTATTGTTCTCCAGGTCTGGAAGGCTGGATCTTGTGACATGGGCTCAGTTGATCCAGACAGACTGGCCTTTGTCCTGCAACTGTGTAACTTTAACTCGTCACATAATATAAATGCAATTTGTTTGTAGAGGTCACCCAGCACAAAGGAGCAAACTGAAGTAATACTCTTGTTAACTGTTATTTCACCCAAACAAGGTGAAATTCCAGCACAGGTTAGTGGTTAAGGAAGAATGTTAAATTAGTGAGATAAAGGAGATAAATAAAAATAGAGAAAATATTGAAAGAAATAAGAAATGGGAGACTTTTTTTCTGCCTAATTACCATTACTTGCCACAGTTTACTCTTTAGAAATCAAAACTAAGGTAAACTGAAATAAAACTGTCACATTTACTGACCCTCATGTCATTCCAAACCTGTATGACTTTTTTGATTTGTGGATCACAAAAGATGATTTATTGTTTTGGATTGTTTCAACTTTTTCGTCAATACCACAGAAATCAATTAAGTCCAAAACAAAATTGTATCCAATTGTCTTACAAAACATTGTCTTTTGTTTTCCACAAAAGAAACTCATATGGGTTTGGAAAAACATGAAAATAAGTAAATGATGGCAACTTTCATTTTTGGGTGAACTATGCCTTTACATTTGAAATAAAATAAAACTAAATAAAATACCATATAAAAAAATAACTGACAGTTTTATAAAACTTGTACTCTTATTGACAATAAAAAAGAGCAGGGGAAAAAAAAGTGAGAGAGAATAGAGAAATAGCACACATTCACACAACGTGCACACAGGTGTTAATGTCAGCAGGCAGCACAAAGCATCACAGAGACCAACCACTGAAGGAGAAAGAGCGGCGGCGGTGGCTGAGCTCAGGGAGGTTCTGCCTGTCACTGATGCCTCGGATACGAGCATTGTACACTGCATACCATCGGGAGGAGGAGGAAGAGGAGGAGGAATGATTGACCATGACAGGACGTAAAGGAAGAAGGTGAAGAATAGGAAGGGAAGGTGGAGGTAAGGATGAGATGGGTGTTCCACAGCCAGGATAAACATGAGAAAGAAGGGGGAAAAGAAAACATTAGCACATGCATATACTGCTAGTGGCAAAAATCTTCAAAGATGGGCGATAAAGTAAGGCTGGGTGATATAGATTAAAAAAATGTGTTGTAAATTTCCGATACATTGCCCAATCCTAACATATAGCATGAAGCCTTAACTTCAGTCGTGAAGATTAACCCACTCTATCTGTACCAGAACGCTGTGTATGTTAAATGCAGACAAAGTGTTCCCCTAATTCCAGATAGTGACAGTTCTGATAACCAAATCCCAGTACTAGATACTGAGAGCTCTTCAATCAGTGTTGCAAGAGCACAGATTCAACGGAAAGGTTTCAGAGAAAGAGGGCAGCTTCCTCCTCATGCTGTCCTTCTCATTACAGGAACACTTATCTATGCTGAGTCAGCAACACTGCTAAGCATTGGTCTGCCATGAAAACATAGCTGACTTGGTTTGTTCATGAGAGCCTTATCTAAGTTGTTTCCTCTCGGGTTTACGCTGGTTTCCTGAGGTTCTTGAGTTGTGGTTGGTTTAGATAACACAGCTCTTCTGGCACATCAGCTCTTCCTATCAGCTTGCAACTTTCATTTACTGTTTGATGCATTTTAGACATCAATTTTGTAAGATATTAATGATAAAGAAGGTACATTAACTGTAAAACCTGCACTGTACAACCACTAGGGGGCAAAAGTGAGCCCAGAGCCAATGCCTCAGCACTAATTCAAGTAACAGTATGTTTTGCATTTATGTTTTTGGCAGATGCGTAGCAAGGATTATAAGGAAGTCTATATATATATAGTGTTTATGACATTTTGGGTTGTAAGATCCATCAGCAGTTTGTGATAGACTTGGTAATAACATCTGTAATTGAAACTCAACATTGGAAAAACCTAAACAAGTCATGGGGAATTTAGCTTGCAACAAAACAAGATTGGGTCAACAAACAACTCTTTTGTGATGCCATTATTCTAAAAACATTGACGAGAAGACGACTTGGCTTCTAGGAAAATCTTTCTAAACTTTCAAGCTGAACAGATAATGTTCACAGAAAAAAAGTGCACTGCCGTAAAACAGCCCTCAGTTGTTTGGGCACTTCTCCAGATGTAATGTACAAATGTTCGGTTTTGGCTTGGCACAAAAAAGAAATGTGGTCTGATATTGAGGCTTAAGCCAGAAGCACTTTGGACAAAGCTTTCTTTGTGATCTCACAGCGCTTATGTCAACGCCAACAAAGAAACTCCACCAAAAAAGGCACCGCCTTGATTGAAAAAGGCAAGCTCTCAAGACAAGCTTAACTCAAGCACTCAAGACAAGCATGGAGATGTTTTCCTTTCCTACATTTCCCTCAAAAGCTTGTTTCAATTCACATTCTGTATATGCAGGAGGAATGTAGCCTAAAGGTTACATGTCTTGGATGGTTATCGCCCAAGGATTAACTAATGTACCGTTGCTATTGTACCTTTGAGCAAGTAAACTGAGAATGATGAAATAGGTGATCTTACCAGCTACACGGTGAGCTACAAGACCATCCAATTTGTAGTTGGCATCTTCCAGTTCAGTCTCTTTAGGCAAAGGGGATGAGGAGGCCGAATAACTGCGCTGACTCTCCTGGGGCTCAGGGGACTGGGACGTGGTACTTGGAGGGTAAATATTGAGGGGTTTCAACTGGAGAACACCAAAGGTGGAGGAAGGCACTGTGGACTGGGACATAGGAGCCTGACCTTCTGTCTCAGAAGGTAATGCTGCATGCTGGGATATGGCTGGCCTCTGTTGATTAATGGAAGTTTGCGGAGGCTCTGCGGCTACCTGTTGAAAGGTCAAAGGGTATCCCCCTGAAGAGACTCCACCTCGTTCATGAATGGTTGCATCTGCTTGGTAGGATGGCCGTGCTTGGGTTTGAGAGAAAGATGGTTGTGTGGTGACCACTCCACCTTCTCCAGATGGGGCACTGTGGGACTTGGGGACTTGAGTAAGTGCTGGATCGAGGTCCAGCATCAGCATGTTGAGGGCTTCGATGGACTGCTCAATTTCTTTCTGAGATGCCATGTGAGGAAACTCCGGAAGGCTGTGGGATTGTAGTACAGGGTTGAAGGTGACTCCATCTGTGACTGGGACCTCAGGAACACCATACTGTTGCCAAACATTCAGTCCTCTTTGCACTGCATCCCTGCTGCTGGTTGTGCGTGTGGGAGCTTTGGGCATGTACTTCTGCTCCGTGGTCGGAGTTGCCCCTAATGATTGAGACCGGTAGATGTTGCCATTCTGGTTGGCATAGCCACTAGAGGACCCTAAGTGCTCTTGGAGAGACGAGGAACTGTGGACTTTAGGCTCTGGTATTTTCTCATGGACACCCTTCTCTAAATAGGATGCATCTTGTCCATTAATGACTGTCTCTGACTGGTAGTAGAGATCTGCTGGAGTGGCTCTGCCCTCGAAAGATGAGAGGGTTCCGAGACTGTCCACACTGTTTCCTTCCTGGCTGTTGGGCAGGTCATCATCGAGGATATCAGTCTCACGGTCTATGTTGTTGTGTCCGTTGACATGAACCTGGGCGGGGACAAGGTGTAGGACTCCGCCTCCCCCGCTGCTTTGGAAACCTGTGCGATGCATTGGTGCTTCCAGACCACTGAGCAACTGGTCCAGCTCCTGTTTCTCCTCTGGGCTGAGGGGCTGGGAGGATGGTTGACTCACCAAGGCCGGCTGATGGCTGGCTTCATCTGTGCGGTCAGTTTTTATGGAAGCGGTGGAGTTGCCAGAGTCACTGCTTACAGACAAGGCGTGGTCGACTGGTGGTGGAGTGTGGTCTACAGCAGGTAAAGTGTGATCGACAGTGGCTGGGAGACCATTGGTTGTGACCCCTCCGTCGAGAGACTCTTTCTTCCTAACTTTAGCGTAGAGACTACCATCCAATGGACCTTGTGTGTGAATAACGTCTGTAGAAGACAAAAATGAAAATGGAATGTGTTAATACATTTAACTATTTCATATACACCCAAAAAAGCAATAAGCAACTTCACATTGAAACTAAGAATACCAAGTTATGACACTTTAATTTTGTAATTTATGTGTTACATCAGTCAATTATATTCTTAGACACAAGGTCATGCTACCATAACTCAGCACATCATTAATGTATGCATCCAAGCGAAAGCTACACTTTTCACTTCAATTTTAAAAGAACATGACATAACTGGATATTAAACACTGTTATTATTTTAAAAAACTTATTCAAAAATACAAACTGAGCATTTGCTCTTCCCATCAAGTCCCGTACAGTGCATGAAGATAACCAAAAAATTTCATCTAAAGGGATACTCCATCAATAATGTTGTTTTGGACCCCATTTACTTCCATTGTATGAACAAAAACACACACACAAAAAAAATCATCATACAGGTTTGGAACGACACAAAGGTGAGTAAATTATTTTTTTAGTGGTAACAAAAATTATTCTTTATTGGAGAAAATAATGCTAACCCCTTGTTTATAGTGGACTACTGAGATACTTCTGATTGTTTTTAAGCACCTAAACAATTATGAAGAGTTTATGTCTTTATAACTTTTTAAAAGTTTGAAAGATGGATTCTCTCCCTGCAACATGCACGTGTACTCACACATGCAACGAACGGCAGCTCCACCTCGCACAATGAGTCAGTTTGCGCCTCTCATGAGAGGCACCATGCTCCCAGTCCAAGCCAGTGACTCACCAGTGGAAAAATCATCACATACAAAATTGGACGCATTTCCTGTCTCCTTGGAATTGTACCATCATTTCCTATACTCACACATAACACACACACGTTTGGACACTTACATAAAAACACAACACACCTATTTTAGGGTGGCTGTGTGTAAGTGTATCTTTGGCACTTAACAATCAGTGTCTTGTTTCCCTGTGGTCATGCATTTTAATAACAGACTGTAACTGTTTTCTGGCTTTCCAAAACCACTAAGCCACTGTTTGACAGTTCACTCTGCAATGGCCTTTTGATATCAACAATGCACTGCGATCCCAGAAAAAAATGAGCCGTGTTCTGTTCAGTGTGCTTGGAAGAATGAGACTGCCTCAAAACCATAGACTGTGACAAAATGTCATTCATTCACATAGAGCCAGCCTGAAACACTCATGCTGAGTTTCCCATGGTGTCTTAATGCAGGATCTGTCGAGCCGCAAATCTGATAATACAGCTGGGAAAAGTGGGCACAATGCTCTGGGTTCTGCTGTTCTGTTTTGTTTTTGTTTTTTTGACACTCTATAGCACTAATAGCTGCAGATGAGAGACTGTGGCTCCCTAGTCATGAACAGTTGTGACAAAGCAGGGGTTCTTAACTTTGGCCCTCAAGGTCCACTTTTAGCTTAGTGTTTAGCTTCTACTTTGATCGAACTCACCTGCCTGTAACTATCTAGTAATCCAGAAGATATTGATTAGGTTGTTCAGATGTGTTTGTTTAATTTTTAAGTGACAGTTGGAGCTGTTTTATCTGAAAAAGGTGGTACCACAATAAATACAGCAGGAAAAAACCTCATGCTGCAGTCATCGGCCAATACATCTGCTGCAGAAGTTCTATCCTCTAAAAAGTAGTATATACAGATTGGTCATTCTATGAAATGCTTTTTCCAGTTTGCTAAAAGAGCTTTTAAAAGTTTATTTATGTACAATTCTAAAAACTCTAGTAAATAAGGTGTGTATAGGAATAGTTGCACAAAAATGAAAATTCTGTCATCATTTACTCATCCTCAGAAAGTTTGTAACCAGGCTGTTTTGGGTCATTATTGACTTCCATTGCTCAAAAAAGCTTGGTTACAAACTTTTTTCAAAATATCTTCCTTTGTATTCAGTAGAACTGAGAAATTCCAATAGGTTTGGAACTACTTGAGGGTGAGTAAATGATAACAGAATTTTCATTTTTAGGTGAACTAGTCCTTTAAGTGTTTATACATTGTACTGCACTCTTAATATAGAATGATATACTGTATAGAAACTTCTTCCAGTGCTTTTCAATCAGCGACCAATGAGCATCATATGGTCTGTTTACAGACTGAAGGCGATTTGAGACTAACAGCTCCCTCAAGATCCTTAAAAATAGACATACCGGGTTACCTCAAGAGACCTGTTAACCTTTAGGTTGTAGATGCAACAAATTTAATGATCACCTTTGACCCAGTGTCACATGCAGCTATGTGACCTACTGCTTAGACTGGAGTTTAAAAACAAGAGTACACAAGTTGATGTCTGTCAAATGCTGCCAACTTTGATGTTCGTTGTTGCACATCATATGTAAACTGGTGCATTGACAAGAAACACTACCAAGTGCAGCATATGATTCAGCATATAAAAACAATTTCTGTGACACTGACGAATGGAGTACTGGTTGCTGAAAATGTTGCATTGCATTTGCAATTGTTTCATTTGGGAGTCTTTGAGCAAGTAAGATAAAATAAATCCACATTATAAGACAATAAAAGTGTTTTTCGACCTTGTATACATGTCAACCTGTTGTGGGCTCCCAAAACCAAAATATGAACTTTTAACCTGTCATAATATTTCACAAATGTACTGTTTTAAGTGAATTTATGCAGAATATATTCAGCTATGGTCATTGCTTGCTTTCTGACATCCCTAAATCAGCTTAAACCAAACTTTGCAGGAGTGAATTCAGATGTTTTCTAATGATATGACCTAACGTCAAAACTGAGATGACTATGTTTGTTTCTCCTCTGTGAGACCAGGCCTAGGGCCAGATTTTTCCTTTTACAGCATAGTGTGGAAAAAATGAGCATTTCTCCCCCATTCTTGCCTTTTTCTTTCCCTCCAGAGTTTCCCCTAACAATCCCTCAGCTGTTTCAAAAATCTCCCAGCGCTCTAGTACTCCCACCCTGCACCACGGAGGAGAGCGGCACCTCATATAAACCTCTCAGCAGGTTAAAACTTCATCCGTGACATCTCAGATGAGCCGACCAGATCTCATGTTTTATTTGCACCTTAAAAACACCTCATGACTTAATACACTGACATCAGAGGAGCTGTCGCTGTCATTAAAATCTGCCATCTCGATGTGGAATCAGACACGCCTCTTTCTTGAAAAAGCAATCGTCTTCTATTTCGGCACGCTTTTTATCACCTGTTTGCAGACATGGGTGATATCACGCCCAGATTGCGTTCATCCCTAATCATCACCCATAAAAATAGCAGGATGTGAACACAAGCTAAAGTGCTTTAGATATTTTTCAAAGCACAAAAAGAGCAACAAGAAAACATTCCTACCTGCCTTAGTGCACAGCTCTGTAAGTGTCCGAGAAGAAACAAAGTTGTGAAAAGTGTTTTCTTGCTCTTGAGCTCCAGCAGCTCAACACTAGCGAGCTGTGGGAGTAGTTTTGCATCAGAAAGCTCTCTCCTCTTTCTCCACCTCCTGTTTTAACTCCGATTGAGCTGTGCTGCTGAAGATGACATGACTCTTTCCTTCTCGTTGGATGTAAAACACCCCTTGTGAGGTGGGTGTGAATTTATCCTCGCCCAGCTGTGTGTCTACTAGAGTGACATCACTGGGGCTTTTTCTGTCAGATAGGCTTGTTATCCTTCACTAACTCCCTGGCTCTGCTCCAAACCCCAGTGAGATGCCTACAAAGGCAGCATTTAATGGCATCATTTCAATGACACAAAGACTGTTCTAATAGAGAAATGCCTTCTTTTGGCCAAGTTATGCAGCAGCATGTATCTATTACAGACAAGGTAATCCCACAGTGCACTGTGGTGGTGAAAAAAAATGCATATAGAGCAAGAGAAATTTACTCAATATTAATAAGAATAAATAATTATTATAATTAAACCATTTTGTTTTAAGATGTTTTAATTCATCATAATTTGCCCGAAAAGATTTACAAAAGTTTCAATTTAATTAAAAAATAATAGTTTAACATTAGATTATAATTTATTCAAGGAAAATATTCTTCAGAAAAAATTCAATATAATAAAAATTTTGGTAAAATGTTTAATGTAATACAATTTTTTTTTTTTTTTTTTTTTTTTTTTTTTGTTATTATTATTATTTTTATTTTTATTATTTATAATATACTAATAAAATGTTTTTAGATTCTAAATAAAATTACAAAAATAATTGCAAGGCAACATAATTAAAATTAATAAAAAAATATATATATATATATATTTATACATATAAATAATGTAATGCCAAAAATAATTGTAAAAAAGTAGAATACTATTAGCTTTGATCAAACATCTATGATGTTATCTTACAAAATCAACTGTACAACTTTCTAATGTAGACTGTAATTGGGGACCTATAAGGTTCCTAAAGTCAGCTGTCTATGTAGGCAGTGTACAACTGTGCAGCTCAGAAGGTTTTGGAACAGATCCGTTCTCAAACACACTCTAGCCCGAAGTCAATACTGTGCATCCATAAACACTGCAGCTCTGTTCCAAAACCTAGTCAGCTGCTTTGTGTTTCCTCTTGCTATTGTTTTATTAAAGCAATAATCTACTCTAATACAGTGATTTTACCACAGTTTTACCAGAGTTTTATGTCATGCCTAGAACACCCCTTTACTGGTTTTGGCTTGAACATTATGATTTCACGGTCCTAGTTTTTTACCAGAATGGAAAACTGGCATATTATATTTAACATTGTTTTAGAAGCCTTACCTTATTAAGATTTAAAAGCACAGGCAGCTGGGGGCTGTGTGTGTGTGTTTTTATAGGATTTCCCAATAGTCAGTAGGCAAAACAGTAGGCCTATCTGATTTCACATTACTTCACAGATGTGGACATTTGGTCAGTCAATGGTTGATGCATTAACGGTGTTGTACATAATTGACTTAAGGCAAAGCACATTTTGCTTAAAATAAAATAAAATAAAATAAAAATGGTCAATATCATCACAGTAAAAGAAAGAAATATATAGATAAAACATTTCAGGGGCCTATTGGTTACAAAAATAAATAAATAAATGAAATAAAATAATCCAAACACAATACAGTAACCTGTATAAATTAAAATAAATGGCCAATGTCATCTCAGTAAAACTAGTTAAACTACTAGCCTGTGTAAAATAAAATAAAATAGGTCAATGTCTCCTCAGTAAAAGACTGTTATACAAGCATGACATCATGGTTTATGTTTCATGGTGGGCGGAAAAAGCGGATACATTTTTTTTGTGATGAATGATTCAAAAAGCAAAACATGGACTGCTTACACTGACTAATTAAAGGGCAGGTAATGTTACAGAAAAAATGTGTAATGAACATGTTAAAACACTAGCATGGGGAAGGGGTTTTTCTTTGTTCGAGCTGTTCATTAATAGTCAAAATTAATGATTTCTCTACACCTTTTATCTGAACATATATGCTTAAAAAGATCAATAGTTGTGGCTGCTGTTCTGTGAGTTATAGTCTGAGCTTTCAAGGACATGGAATAAGATTAAACCAAGAGGAAAGAGAAAAAAAGTTAACGGAAGGACTGTACAAACTTCACATGGTGCGTCTGCAGGAAATGAATGTACTGTATATGTTTGTGTAAGCCAGTCAGAAACAGACCAGCAGTCAGCAAACAGAGATCCTGACAATGTGACACGACTGATATCCATGTGATGACAAACACCCGCTGCTATGAATCAAAACATACAATGTGATCATCGCTTTAACACTTGCTGCCAAAACACTCCCACAACTGAATCCTACCATTGCAAACCAATGTGGTTTAGATCACAGCTGTCTAATTCATCTGATCTTATTTATTTATTTATTTATATTCCAAACGATGGCAATGTTTGAACAGTTTAAGTGCTAAACCCTTCGAGCTCACCAGTGATTGCTTTAGCATGTGAAAGACAGGACATCAAACCTGAAAAACCTTCATACTGAGCAACAGACCTTAGATTGCTTATGAAAAAAAAATGATTTCCATGCTGCTTTTAGTGCTTCCTCTCTAAAATAAATTTAAAATTAAAAATACAGAAAAAAAGTAATATTGTGAAATATTATTGCAATTTCTAATGTTATTTTCCTATGTTAATATACTTTAAAATATAAATTATTAATTTTCAGCATCTTTAATCCAGTCTTCAGTGTCACATGATCCTTCAGAAATCACTCTAATGTAATATGCTGATTTATTATCAGTGCTGAAATGGTTGTGCTGCTTAATATTTTTTAACCTGTGGTTAAAATTTTTTTAAAAAGAAAGAATTTTTTCAACATAGACTTGAGTAAAGATGCTAAAAAATTCAGCTTTCTAAATGAGAAACCTGCCATTTTAATAATAATAATATATATATATAAATTATTTTTTATTTAAGAAACAAAAACATTAAAAAAGATTACTGATTTGACTGGCAGTGTATACATTTTCTAGTCATCTTCAAAAAAAATAAATAACACTGAAAATAATAAGAAATGTTTCTTCAGCAGCCAATCAGCATATTAGAACAATTTCTAAAGAATAATGTGACACTGCAGACTGGAGTAATAGTTGCTTTTTTAAATAAAATGTACACAAAATGCTACAAAAGCATTTTGTACTATGCCATTAAAGCAATATAAATGTGATTTAAGTTCTGATGAAATGTGCAGTCACTGTAACTCTGGTCAAGAGCTGCTGAGAAAACATTGTGTAAGCACTTGAGAAGAAGACAAAGTGCTGGGTTTGACTTCACAGACGCTTATCACAAGAGCCCTCTGGTAATGGAGCCTGTATAAGGTAAGTGCAGGACATTAAATATGCATTAAAGATGCTTTTGATGGGCCTCTTATATAAAGGCAGAGATGATTAAAGCACAGAAAAAAGAAAAAATGAACAGAACCTCACCACATCTACTCCAACTAAAATCCCACAAGCAGTTAGCACCTCAAAACAATATAAGGTCATATCTTTGTAAAACAACAATGATTTTTGGCGTACCTGATTCAAATGATTTGTTAGTTAGTTTGCAACCTAAACACCAACAAGCTGCATAAAAAATAAACCATATCCATATGTGAAATTATATTTTAGAGACTGCATATGGCGATATGGTTCTGCGCATATATAAAAAGCATATAAAATAACCCAGATCTATACAGGTGGACCTGGGGAAGGTGGAGGGTTTCAGATTAACTCTGAAAGCATACATCAAAATGCTCGAGTGAATGCTTACTAGCTATTTAAATTTAAAGCAGCAAGCTCATTGGCTGCATATGCAACATGAACCTATCATCATCAGTTATGTAAAGGAATAGTTCACCCAAAAAATGCTGTCATCATTTACTCACGTTCAAGTAGTTCCAAACCTGTATGAATTTCTTTGTTCTGCAGAAAACAAAGGAAGATATTTTGTAAAAGTTTGTAAACAGGCGTTTTGGTCACCATTGACCTGCATAGTATATATGTTTTTTCCTACTATAGAAGCCAATGGTGACCAAAACAACCTGGGTACAAACAGTCTTCAAAATATCTTCAAAATATCTTCCTTTGTGTTCGGCAGAACAGAGAGACTCATACAAATTTGGAACTAATTAAATAATGACAAAATTTTCCTTTTTAGGTGAACTACTCCTTTAAGAGCCATCAGCCTGCACCAACTAGAGTTTCATGAAAGAACTAGGCATTACTCTGAAAGCAGTTTGGATGTACTGATATTGACTAAACCGTCTCAGCAAACAAACCATTTTCATTACTTGAGAATCAGAGGTAAAACTGAATCTCAAAACCAAATCAAATGTAGTCTAACGAATACGAACCAAGATGAGATTTTGGGCGTATTTCCCTGTTTTGCTAGATCCCAGTCAGAGAAAGACACTGCTTATATTTTTCAGTGGCATTGAGCTTCATGCACGCAGCTTTCCACGTGACTCCAGCCAAAGGCCATTCGTTGGTAATGTTTCATTGGCGCTTACATTGCCTTTAAGGAAAAGCAATCACGCCCCTCTCAAAGTGCTGGGAATGGAGCAGGCGAAACGAGGGCGGCTCTTTGATAGGCATGCAGTGGCTGACTGCGGTTGAGAACTGGCCCAGGCTATTCGCTCCACACACTTACGCACACAGACCGCACACACCAGCTTCTCATCACACACTTCATCATTAGTCCTCAGAGAGCTCTGGAGAACCAAAACAATGAATTACTGAATCAAAACTAAATGAGGCGCTTTTGAAACTGCATGTTGTGGTTCCACTCATATGTAGCCCTGTTGAGGGTATCGCATGTACAATTGGCTTTTCACTATATCTGTAATTAACTTATAAAACCTGTGGCTAGAGAAAACATCCATCCCTAAAGCAATTGATGACACACTTCATTAAGTTTTTAGGGCTAATTAATAAAGCTGCTAAAGAAAACTACAACTGCATTTAAAAGCTCTAGGCATCTCCAGACAAAACATTTATGCCCAGGCTTGTTGCTAGTTATCTGAAGTATTAGGGTAAATCTCAGAAAAAACCTGCCAAGAACATGCCTGGGTCATATTTTCTCTCAGAATCTCAAGATTTTGGTACTGAACCAAGAATTTTTTCTTCATTAAGTACATTTTTAAGCAACAAACACTCAAAATGTAAAAAAAACTAGTCAAAACGTCCATTGTAAACACAAAATCTTTCTTCAGATGAAGCCTCTGACAGTTCACTATCCACATTCAAGCCACATTCATTTTGATTATTTATGCATTTGCAATGTTATATACTGTATATATATATATTTTTATGGAATTTGCATGAATGAATCATCACAATAAGATCAACAACAATTTTATGCAAAGTTTAAGAACAAAGACAATTACCATTTCTCATAATTTTGAGAAAGGAAATCTGAATTTCAAGAAATAAACTTAGCATTCTGACTTTTTTCAGCCATTTCAAATTTACAGTACATCTCAATTCTGTTGTTGTTGTTATTGTCTTCAACAGAAAATAAAATGTAAAAAGATGAAAATGACTTTGTGTCTTTTTTCTCACAAAATGTGAAAAAAAAAAAACTTAAAAAAATACTCATAGTACAGCAGTGAAATTTAATATAAATCATGACTGAGAAATTTGAAGTAAAACATCACAGTGCTGCAATAAGACGAATTTGTCATTATACAGTACAAACAAATCTTAATGGGCATATAGATGTGCCTAATTTGATGTAATATTTTATTTATTGTTATTTAAATTGCAAGAAATAAACTCAATTCAGACTTTTTTGTCAGCCATTTCAAATTTGCATTACATTTTTTTTTTTTTTTGATATTGTCTTCACCACAAAATAAAACATAATAAGGTAAGTGCGATTTTTTTCGTCTCACAATTCCAACTTTTTTTCTTTTGGCAATTCTGAGTCTATATATCAACTCAACTTACATTACCATTACCTATCCATTGGCAATTCCATTATTTTTGCAATAATTCTAAATCTACACATCACAATTCAACACATTCTTACCTTTATTTTTTCATCCTGTGGCAGAAACAAGTTTCCATAAATAACACACTGAACTAAAGGCAAAATTTTGAAGTAGAAACACAGAAACAGAAATAATCTTCAGCAAAGAGCCAATAATATTTTTATGTACAACTTTACAACAAAAAAATATTTCTTATAGGGTAAGGCGCAATACTTCTTGTAACCGATTCCAGGCAAAGAGCAGCATATTTGAACAAAGAATTTATTTGTCCTTATGTCCTTTTGGAAACATGATTCTATTAAAAGTTCACATACAGATTCCTGACCAGGGACTATGCCTGACAAACTTCAACTGAGACATCATGAGAGTCTTAGAGTAAAAACTTAGATGACTAACTGGCTCCAGGTATCTTAACAAACCAGTGACTGTGTGAGGAAACCCCAAAGGGTTTCTCAATCAGTATTAATGAGAGACTGACGCACATAACTGGACTCTGGGTCTCATAAATATTATCACCGCCATCTGTCACAGGTCAGTGCAAGCTATTTAGGGGGAATATCTGACCCGTGCTGAGCTATGTGCGTAGGTCTCTGGAATGCAGGAGAAACGGGATAATCTTGTCTTGTAAAGTGGAGGAGAGAAGAGGTGGAGTTTTGATCTTCACCAGAGAGCGTTTCTTCTCTGCACGGTAGTTAAACCTAAAGACAAACACAGATCCAGCGAGCGGACGACAGGCGAGAGGGGTCTGGACAGCAGCTGCGGGGATGTCGTGGGTGTGAAGGCAAAGGTCAAATGTTACGATTGGCTAAATGGGAATCCTCCTGAAGGCCCTGGACACAACCTGACAAAACAGCCTACAGCAGACCCACGCTGAACAACTGAGCCTCTGTGTTCACAAAACTGGAGGAGGGATTCAGGAGCATTCTCGGCATGATGTGCACACTGGCCTTTCATAAGCTATGACATTTGCTATATTACGTGTTATTATGTGTTTGGAGTCACAGCAGTCTGATCCCTGAGACACAGAGGGACAAATCTAAAGCCTGTTGACATGATAAGGACTCATACTGTATGCATAAAGCAGAGATCTGAGACAAAACAGGCACTCATCTCATGACACTAGATCCACGGTGTCAGGTGCATCACACTTTGAATGTAACTTAGATGCAGCACAGATGTGTTTCTTTTGTGTTTTGGATAAATCTTACAAAACTAGTTAACAACATGTCCAGGTCATACTTCACTCCTCAAAAAATAAAGAACTTATTATTTAATTTTCTCTCTCTCTCCCTCTCTGTCTATCTATATATATATACATATATACATACACATCAAGTAAAATGTAAAACTCATCATCTGTCCTCTATCTACTAAAGACATTCTTCCATAGCAGAATCCTGTCCACAAACTCAGAATGTGATCAGGGATCATCTGCAGTGGACACTTCCATATCTCCAATTCCAAATCATCTGTGCACGAACCTTAGCTTTTCCCACTGTGTCAAAACAACGCCACGAAAACATCCAGAAGACCACACACGTGAACAAACAGCCTCAGGTAGTTAAATCCGTCAGAGGAAAAACACGAAAAGTGCAGCTCTGGTGTCATTTGTTAACAGATGGTGACAGTAAAAGCCTAGCATTGTTGACGACACTGCTGAGAACTGAACTACAGCCTGCTTAAAGGGTTAACAGTCTCCTTTTTTTCTGGCAAAGCTACTGGTTTCTAGCCACAAAATTAAACAACGTTCGAGATGGAGAGGCCCAGCCGCCCATCGCAAGAAGGTTTAATTGAAGCCAGCTTGATGTGTAGACACGTTTATTACGTAACAGTTAGACTGCCAGCCACACAAATAGACCATAATAAAGCTCAGCTTTGCACAGCTGAACTCCAAAACGCAATTCAAACACCAATCCTGCAACAACTGTGATGAAACCGTAGTCGACGCTCTGTTTAAGAGCTTGGCTTAAATATGTGCTAACCGCACTTAGACTCGTAATAAGGAAATCAGCTGTGCCTGCAAAACCTTGGACAAAAAATAAATACTTAATACAAAATTAAATTCAGGCAGTGAGATTTATTCGAAACGCTGCAATTTTTCTAAAGGCACAATCAAAACCTGTTGGGTTTCCATTAATTCAAACTAAGTATATTAGAACTCCGAGTCTTGAAAACACATTTAAATTGTTGGAAGTTAAGCAACCTTGGAAAACTGCAGATTATTCTTCAACAAAAATAATGAGGGTGTAATAGCACATGCTTTAGCACATGATTTCTCAATTATCTGCACTTCTGACTGAAATATATAGACTTTAAATCTTGAAAAATAAAAGTTCTCTGTTCCATGAATATTAAAGAATGTGTCACATTTACTAAAATAAAGACCTGACCATGGCCTTGATTGACCTTAAAGGCTTTACTGTGAAGCATGCACGGATGCAGAGGTTTGGTGCCTGTGTGTGTGTGTTAACTGCCAATTAATTGCTTTGATAAAAAAAA
>JAUCMR010000169.1:19944128-19973288 GCA_032357425.1 Enteromius argenteus | reverse complement strand
AAATAAAATGAATAAACTGTTGCCAAAAGAAAAGTACTATAAAATATTTTGATTGAACATTGATACATGATGGAAAAAATACACTTATGCGGACAAGAAGAAATAATTATTTTTAGCTATTTAAGACACTTTTAAAATAAATTATTATATTGTTATGTACTGCACATCCTGCAATTCATAACAGTTAGTAAAGAACAATAATAAATAAATTAAAATAACAAAAAAATATAACCATTTGAAAAAAGTAGGAAAAAATAATGACTTTGTTTTTGTGGGGACACCAAATGTACCCGCAATTATAGAATCACCTTGTAATGGGTTAATGTTAATTATTTATTTTGTATTACATTAGGCTATGTATTTTATTGAATGAAACCACAATAAATCCATATACCATATATTGCCTCGTTGTTTTTATATAATACATTTTAAGTAATGGAAACTGGAATATTAGGTCAGATGCCTTGTTGGTGGTGAAATTTTTATCGACAATCAAAAACATATTAGCCAACTAACGTCCACAGTCAAAAATGTTTCACAGTATTATGAACATATTACCTAAAACTGATGCACTTGCTTCATCTTGGGCTTTTTTATTTTTCCTTTCTCTGCACCAGGTTGCGCTGATGTCTTTTATCTGAAACAACCTAGTTTTCCATCAATTATGATCATTTGTATTCAGCCGCAAACACAAGTTGAGCGCGAGCGCGAGCTCGGGCGCCAGGGCAGATACGGGAACGCGTGTCACATGTGCTTTTTCTGCACTGCGTTCATCATAATTTTTTTTGTTTTATTATATAATTATATTTAGCCTATATAATATGTATGTTCATGTTTAGATTTGTTTATATATATTTGTATATAACATTATTACTAAAAAACGAAAGGTGTTTTTTTTTTAGCAATTGGGATGGTGCCTGTGGAAATCAATTTAATGACTTTTAATGCTTTTTAAGGCCCCACAGAAACCCTGTGCATGCCACAATTACGTAATAATCATTTCAACTGTCTAGTTTTTAAAATAGTTCACACTTTAGCAGATGAAACATTATTAGCCATCTAATCAAGCAAAGAGACTGTGAAGGAAGGACAGTGTTAATGATGACTTGAGTTCACTGTTCTTGGTCTATCAGTCATTCTCTCCTCTGACAATGTCAGTCAGTCCTTCAGTCTTGCAGACAGGACACATGAACTCCAGCACAAAGGCATAATGTCTGGCTGCTTATCGTGTCTCTGGAGTAGGTCCTCTGGCTGCAGTCGCTCAATGGAGATGTTTGACTGTGTGATAGGCATCTAAATTCATTTGCAAATGTGCCCTTTCCATTCAGCAGTCTCACTGACTGAAGACAGACTGTTTTGCATGCAGAGCTGGGCACTCAAATCAGCTTATTAAAATGATTTCTGAAGACTGGAGTGACAATGCTGAAAATTCAGCTTTGCATCACAAGAATAAATTATATTTTAAAATATATGAAACTGGAAAACAGTTGTTTCAAATCAAAACAATATTTCACAATATTTCTGATTTTACCATATTTTTAATCCAATTCATTCTTTCAAAAACCCCAAACCTTTGAATGGAAAATATATGTAAAGGAGTATAAAACTCTGCCAGGGGGCAGTTTAGGGTCTTGCCTCTTGACCGGAGATTTGGATTAGTTTACATCCCTCTTAAAGTGGCAGCCAAGAGCCTCCTATTTCTGCCTGCCCTATTTAAAGCAGGAGCTGGTCAAGAGGGTGGCAGACTTTATAGCCTTTATAGCCGGTCATCTCAAATGTCCTCAACAGAGAAAAGAGTAGAATTTAAATGTGTGCTAAACTGACTAGAGCTCCTAAAATTTGACCCCAGGGATATTAAAAATAACACGGCCATACAGTCTCGACAGTTTTAAATGTATTTTTTTGGATTGCAGCAATCAAAACATACTCTTGTCGAACAGATAAAATAAACACGCCGCATGGGTGTTTTCTAAGACAAAATAATTTAGAGTCATAGCCTTTTTGGACATTGTGACTGGACAGGATTGGTCTGACTGTCTCCTCGGAGCATGAATTGCCCAATTCTCAGCCAACGCCTGAAATATTTCATGAAATGCCACTGGAAGCTGACGAGGGAAACGCAGGCTTGGGACACAGGGTGGTGTGGAGTGACTGTGGTCTAACGCCCATGGGGAAACTGGGCTCTGTGAGATGTTTTCTATTCAATATTGGGATCATACCAGCCTCCAAGACTACCCACAGTTCTTTCTGATGCATAACACACACAGAACAATTACAAAATCTGGTTAAAATCACCATTTTTGGTCTGATTTATGGGTGCTGTTGAACAGATATTGTTCTAAAACAATTTATCACAAATAAGATAAAAATGTATATAAACTTAAACATATGTACTTCCAACCCTCAACAAAATTGCATACATTTCCTCTTTGCATTCCTCACTCTGACTTTCGCTCTCCAGAGAGCTGACCCACCAAATGAGGATGTCTCAAAAAAGGACAACAAATCACATGTCTGAGGACCAGAAGCACACCGCAACTTAAAATAAGGAGGCTTGCAGCTTAGACCACAAGGTTGTGAGGACAATTCCAGTGACACGGTGGTGTGTGTGTGTGTGTGTGTGAACTCGACTCGACCTCTGTGATCAGCACTACAAACTCATCTGATTAAATCAGTCTCTGTCGTACCACACGCACAGATTATCAGAGACCTGCACACAAACAGCTCTGTCACAAAACTCTGATGAATGTTGATGATTTGATGTCGGACCGACAGATGACCTGAACACAAACTCTATAGTATGTGAACTCTCAGTGGCCATGATTAGTTAATTAAACAATAAGCAAAGCTAGTGAGAAGGCAGATGTTTATAAGGAAAGCATCCAAATAATGCTGAATAATGAAAAAAAATATTTACTCGCAAAAATTAATAAATAAAATGTTCATTTATAATTTATTTATTTATAATGCATACTGTAAATAGCAATAATAATAATAATAATAACATGTTTATAATAATTAGTGCAGTCAAGCAATTAATCATGATCAATTGCATCCAAAATAAAAGTTTTTATTTGTATAATGTAAGTATATTTATATGTATAAACATATATTTAAGAAAAATATGTTGCGTTTATATATTAAATTTATATATGATAAAAAATATAAATACATAAATGTATATGCATGTAAATATTTTCTAAATATATACTGTATGTATGTGAATGTATATATAAATAATAAATATACACAGTACACATACATATTTTATGTAAACATTTTTTTTTTTATTTTGGATGTGATTAATTATGATTAATCATTTTCACAGCACTAATAATTACTAATATATATTTATCCAAAATTCCTTAATAAGGGGATTTGAAAGCAGAAATGTATTTTTGAAGTTGTCTGAAGCAAAAATAGAACTATTCTACTACCATTCTGGCTTTACTTTTAAGAAAGCCTAATACTTTCCAGTCATTTGTTGATAATGGGACTACAGCTTCACTCACCTTCCACTGAATCTTCACAGCGCTGGTTGAAGTTCTCGTAAGAATCCCAGCGAATCAGAGGATCTTGAGTATTGTAGTCCACAGAAACACTAGGCCCGTTCTCAAGGTGGTCCATTCCTATGACAGAAATCATCCAGGCTCAGTTTATGTTCTATTTACAACATTTCTGTGATTTATTTAACAGCTGAACATGAACGACAATAAATAGAGTTCTTACCTTGGATTTTTTCTGGGCCGAAAGAAAAGACAAATTCCACTTTTCCATACTCAGGAAATCTTTCATCTGGAAAAAGAAAGGACTGATCACGCCAGTGTCATCAGTAAAGCTGATTTAATTCAAACTAACAAAAGAACAAATGACACCAACCAAACATGAAATGGCAGAGCAAATGGCAGACTAAACTGAGGTGAATGCAGCATACCTTTAAATGTTTCATCAAGCTCATCTTTGCCGAAGACGATGCCCAGATCGTGGACAGCACAGGTGTGAAACTGCACTCTGAAGATGACATCACGAGATGGGCTGCGGAAACGCTTGTGATAACACTTGAGCTGTGGACCACATGAGAAACCACACATCACATTACAGCAAAGGGTCAAACACACAGACCGGAAACGGTAAAAGATATCTCACACCATTACTAAAAGAAAGTCTGCTTTTCAGCCAGACAGAAAAAGTCAAGGTCCTACCAGTAAAGACTTGAAGCATTACAGCTACAAACAACCATAAATGTTCCGGGTTAAAAAGTTAAGTTAGATTAATCAGTCATTATTTAATAAAATGCATGTATACATAAACAGTTAATAAACAATAAAAAAATAAATATATATTTGATAATAATTGATTATTATTAACTAATGATAGCTATAAATAATACTACAACTAATATTTAATATTATCTAAAAAATATTAGTATTCAAATAAAATACATATATACATACATAAATGGTAATGATTATAACAAGCAATAATTTTAAATAAATAAAAAAATATAATTATTATTATTAGCAGTATTATATTAACGATGAATGATATTATGAATAAATTAAAAATTAAATGAATAAATTAATCAAATACATAATAAATACATACATAGTTAAACAATTAAATAATAAAATATTTTTATAATTAACAAATAATGGAAATAAACACCATTTTTGAGGATTTCATAAATAATGAACAAATAAAAAATTATTTACAGTAACTTTTACACAAACGTAGCAACACTTTCAAAGATTTACAAATGAAAACGTGCAATAGATAATTTTGTTAGATATAAGTTGTCTGATGCAAGAATAACATTTTTTGAATTTCTGGTTTGCATTGCCTGTATAATTCCTGTGAGTGGAGTTTGCTTCACTTAAACTTGTAACCACAATTTATGCTTCTTTGTTTTCAGCTGAGGGATGAGTTAAAATGACTTTCTGTGGTAATCGCGCTGTCAGTAGATCTTAACTTGTATTGAGCCCAGAACATTCCTTTTAGAGCATGGCAAATCATTCAAACGTAATCTCGCATCAACACACGCACATTCAGCACAGAAAGTTCTATTCATGGGCTTGGAACGGATTGTTTGAGAGGTTTTGGATGCTGGTCGCCTCGCCTTCCCATGGTGCAGCAGTGCCAGAGATGTCAGTATAGTAAAAATATGTAAAACAACAGAGCCTCTCCAAAACCCAGACAAGGACATAAAAATGTCCTCACTAGCCACTGAGGAAACTGTATCCCTGTTTCTGTTGCCCAAAATAACTATAATTAACCTACTTAACTTGGGGCAGATGGACAAAAAATTCAATTCGGAGAGTGAAACAAAACAAACACGACTGAATTGAGGAATTGAGGAAGACGGGGGCTGGCAGAGCATCCTGCGGTTTTCCCAAACTGCAGCAGAGGTTCAGCCGCACATGGGGGGTCCGCCTCGGGAAAACGCATCTCAATGAGTCACAATTAACAAAATGAAGCTTTTTTTTAAAAGCCATTTCTCTGAGAATACAAAAAACAATAAAAATCCAATCTGCTCTCACAAAAATATATACACCGTTTTTCATTGCCTTACTGCACGTTTCGCCAGAGGTTCAAAGAGAAATGTCCACTGAGTGGCGCTAAAACACAGGTTTAATACATTAACCCTGGCACGTTTTATTACGTTGATATAAGTATGTATTTCATTGGTTCGGAATTTAAATATCGTTGAATGTCACTAAAAGTTAATGTTCTATCATGTTGGAAATATGCCTTATAACAAATCCAACCCTAAACCTACCCGATAGTGTTAACAAATGAAAAACTGATATAAAATCCATTTGTTTTGTCGAACTGTAGTTACTTGGGATTCGAACCAGAGCTCCTCGTCTTTCAAGTACCTCTCCATACTCTGTGAGCTACTGAACAATTCTACAGTCTAAAAAACCCATAGATATGAAGCTGGATATGTGTGATGCTAACGTTTAAAAGCATCAGTTTTCAAATAACCCAGCATATTAATATTGTTTTGAAGTCATAACATGATACTTATGCTTTATTAATCAAAACTCTGTTAATGTGTGTGAAAGGAATAAAAGGTTTCAGAGTTTTACTGCATCTAGAGTTCATTTATTTTGGAAACTGCAGTGATATGTACTTGTTGGTACATATTTTGTGCCCTGCTAAAAAGTGCACCAAGGTACGCTTACGCCATTAGACCAGGTAGATAGTGATGGAGATGAAGCAAAATGGATGCATACAGTACCAAATACTGAGAAATGCTGCAAAATAGAAGTATTTTTCCAGTTATCTCAAACTTTTGGACCCCTTTGTTTCTCAAGGGAGGTATATTGATCTACAATATGCTTTGGCAGAAGTGCAGTGCGATGTTGTGGTTTGTGTTCAGGTTAGAGCCCTCTATAGATCAGCTCTGATTGATTTTGCTTACTAAGGACTTCCGAAATCGAGCCCACCAGAGAAAGAGCCACTCTACAAGTGCAGCATTATGGCAGATGATAAAGCACTCTGCTCTTTTTGGCTTTCTCTTCCAAAATCCTTTCTGAGGTAAAATGCAAATAAATCCATGTAGAGAAAAGTGGCTCTCATCAGGAATGAAGGTTTGATGGATGTCCCTCTAGACATCCTGCTTTATTATTGGCGTGTTGCTCTGAGAAATGCCCATAAATGGAGGAAGAACATGTGCCAAGTTGCTTTCCTCCAGTTTCTGTGGTCTTAATTCAACACTGAATAGATCATATTTAACAAAAAATCAAAGAAAAGCTATAAGAAATTACATTTTATGTATGATAATTTCAGGACCAGCAGGATTTGTTTATACTGTGACATCACAACAATTCAGCACATTTTCCAAAGTATTTTACTTTTGAGTTGTTTTGGAGATTTTCTTTTGAATTAATTTATATTTTATTCAGTTTTATTATTATTATTATTAGTATTGTTAATAATAATAATAATAAAATGAGCAAGGGCAAAAGAAGTACAATACAGTATATATACATATATACATACATACATACAATACCTAGTGCAATGTTTACTGAATGATTACTCACAATTAAACTGCCATAAAAATGTGTCAAATCCACATGTCCCTAAAAAATACTTGGATATTTTTGTGACAGGTTTTGTGAAATTCCTTCTTACCAGGATGTCTCCTTTCAGAAGCAGGCCGGGCTCAATGGTGATGCAGATACTGGTCTGACTGTCTCCTTGGACATTACTGCAAATATCAGTCAGGAAGACAACCGTTAACCACAACAAAAACCACATTAAACATAAACATTAGCCTAAACTTATCAAGGCATGGCTGCCAAACTTTGTATTTGCATTTAACAGAAAGGGTCATCCCTACTGATAACAACACAGCTGCAGTCTGAGAGCATGCAGGAAGCTACAGCGGCCGAGTTCAGTGATGTATGGGAAAAGCACATGTGTGTGATTCAGAAACCCCCCAGACACAGAGGGCCGCTTGTGATTGGACGTCTTGAAGGCTGGGCTACATGCCAGGGAAGCATGAGCAATACCATGTAGGAAAACATGGGGTGTTTCTTACTAGATCCCAGATGTGTAGACAGGCTGCATCGCCTGGTAGATCTTG
The DNA here is from genome assembly GCA_032357425.1 of Enteromius argenteus. Classification (NCBI taxonomy): domain Eukaryota; kingdom Metazoa; phylum Chordata; class Actinopteri; order Cypriniformes; family Cyprinidae; genus Enteromius; species Enteromius argenteus. Next base: position 19,965,694 of record JAUCMR010000169.1, on the reverse strand, counting down.
AGGAAAGGGCGGCAACCTGAGAAACCATGAGAGAAAGTGAAAAAGAACAAAGAAGGCATTACAAGAGCTCTACAAATGAAGTATCTAAGGGGCACATCTTGTCATCCTTTTGGAGTAAAAACTGTCTCTTTTTCAGATCCTGTTTATACCCAGTATTAACATACTTCTCTGAAGATACTTTTTATAATGTTTATAGAATGGTATTTACATGCATCTCAAATTTACCTCCAAAGAAAACATGTGATCGGACTTTGTTGAAGAGAGTGTATGAGATATCTTGAACATGCATTATTTATTTAAGCTAACCTATTATTAATTAGCAAAACTTGTTGACATCACTCAAACTTAAGACACTGAATTTATACAGTTCTGAATGTTTTGATTGGGTAGTTTTCTTTTAAAGTTATTGTTTCTTAAATTTTTAAAGGTGTCAGAAAAAATAACCACTTCAACCACTTAATATTCACTTTAAACAAATGAATGAAAGTAAATGCATCCATATACAAAGTAATTTAAAAATATTTTGTAATGTATCTTATGAAAGTCAGTATATTGCCATTACATAGGCTAATTGATAAACATAATTGACCAGTTGTTTTAGACCCTACTGACTTATATTAAATGGATTAAAATAAATAAATAAATAATAAAAAAAATTTAAATGTCTTCATCTTTTGCAGAAAAAAACCTATATAAGTTTATATATATATTTTTATATTTTATATATATTTTTAAAGTTAAAACTTGGGACACCGGAAATGCAAGGGCATTTGCCCAGAAGGCTATTGGCACTGGCTTCATTTATTTATTTTTGTTCTATTTTTTATTCTGTGGACCACTTGGAAACATTAATATACCACTGATTTGAGAAACAAGCCGCACATCACTGTCTAGGGAGGATGGATTCATTTACACTACAAATTCGATTTGGTCACATGTGTTTCTGACTACCTCTGACTCTGGTTTCAATGATCAGATCACAAAACATTCTGGACCCCTTGTGATCGGATCACCCGAGATGTAAGTAATAGAGCAGCATGTTGTCAGTCTGACAGGGAGGCGTCAAAAGCAGCAGGAGTCCAGACGAACCCCTGAAACCTGCCTTCAACACCTCCAGCGGTCGCTGACAAATGGCCAGCGGTCAGAGCATGTCAGCTCACCTCCTTTGGATTCGAAGTTTGGGATCCCGTGCATGATGACATGGTGCAGAAACAAGGGCTTGTTGTTGATCTTGATGTGACCAGAGAGCAGACCGCTGAAATACTGCACATACCTACAGCGAAACAAAAGATGATCACAAATAACATAAGCAAAATAAATCATTAGACCACACAACACACATGAATACAGACAGCTGGGGAGGAGTCTGTAACAGGGAGTCCGTAACAGGGATAGCAAATTGCTACTACTTCTGCATCAAGTAATTTAAAAAATAATAATAGTTATCAATAATAATAAAGCAAGCAGAAGGATAGATGTATGATGGCATTCCCAAAAGGGCAGCAGTAGTATTACTGTATGTATGCCATGTAATGCCATGTCAGCACTTTAGGCTTTTTTCATTGCAAAACAAATTTGAAAAATGTAAGTATAATAAATACAATAAAAACCAGAAAACAAACAAAGGAAGATATTTTGAAGAAAGTTTGTAACCAGGCTGTTTTGGGTCACCATTGACTTCCATAGCATTCTTTTTTTTTTCCTACCATGGAAGTCAATGGTTACCCAAAACAGCCTGATTACAAACTTTCTTCAAAATATCTTCCTTTGTGTGTGAATTTTATATATATTTATATGTTGTATAAATTAATATAATGTTAATAATTTAAACCATATTGTAATATGTTACCATGAACAGTATATGCTTACAATGTCTAAAATCAAACTATATTTATATACTGTATGTATTTTTAACATTTTTAAATAAGCTACCACTTTAACAGCATATTACAGTGGTTGATTTCAATGGTATTACTATCGACTAACTCATTTAGGAAACACAGATGCACCTGTTTTACAGCATAATCTCACTGAGTGTGTGAAAGTCTTGGGTTTCAAGCAAAAGACATATTCATGAAAGTCATATTACATAACATGCTATCTAAACTGTTGTGATGACCATTTAGGGTCACAAGATGTTTTGATCTGCAGTCGTGTCCAATCCCTAAGCACAGATGTTAGCTTTTATAAACAGGAAAAAGCATTTTTCTTCTTGAAGGTTGTGTCCCAGGAGAGGGACAGTGACAAGCACTTCTGCATCTTCCTGGCCGAACGCCCGAGGCCTGGTTTCCCATGAACATTCAGTTGTTCCTGGGCCCCTCTATTCCAGAAGAGAAATCATATGCTGCTTCTTTCCTCCTGGAGCAAAGCTCTTACCATGACTCTGCCTTTCCATTTTCCATGAAAGGAGCGCAAGTATGTGCCCCAATGAAATCTAGTTTTAATGAAGCCTGAAGTGCCAGTCCTTCCATACACAGATGGAATGCCTGATTCTGTAAAAGCAGAATATCCGTGGCCAAGCGTTCCCTTATGAGGTATAAATGGGTGTGTAGGGGTGTGTGCTGAGGCACAAAGCGTACATACACTTATATCAGAGCCTTTGGGTATGAAACTGTACAATGGACATCAAAAATCTGTGAAACTACTAGCAAAAATATTTATATTGCACTTTTTTTTTCTTTAATATATCATTTGAAGTGAGAACATCTGACTGTCTAAACAAAGATTCATATGATCAATGCCATTTATTTTGTTTATTTGATTAGTGACCTAATAATAGTGCATAGAGTATAAAATATTACTTTTTGCACATAATTCATAGTTATCCTTGTTTAGAAATGTGTAAACAACCAAGTTTGGTTTGGTTTTTGACTCCACTGTACATTTAAAGCTAAACAGCAGAATAGATGACACTGGCAACCACTTACATCTAATTATAACTCAGGAAATAACAACACAAACGGCCAGTATCCCAAAAATGGCTTTCCACGTCTCTCCAGTGCATATTTATGAAATTATCATTCTTTAGGAATTCTGACGTACATGTCTTCCACAGCTAGTACGTGCAGATTTGAGCGTTTGAGAAATTAGGATTCATTTAGTGAGGTTTAAACATTTTTAGTACAAATTATTACTTGTTACTTACTTAAGAAAAATAACCACATAGTTATGCAGGGATGCACATTACCACACAAAGTTTTGGGACTGGTTAGATGTTTGAATGTTTTTGAAAGAAGTCTCTTAAGCTCACTATTGCTGCATTTATTTGATCAATAATACAGTAGACATTGTGAAATATTTTGCGCTGCCAAATGATGTTTAAATAAATTTCGGAAGGAGCACGTTTGAATGTTAACCAGCTGCAGCCGATCTCCCTATTACCTAATTACCCAATCAGAACGTAATCCTGCCCTTTATATACCGCCAACTTCCTTTCTCTAGCATCTTCGTTCTTGCATCCCTCCGCCTCCCCTTACGCCGCCTAGCAGAAGCCGGAGTTTTTGTTCCTTGCCACCGCCGCTCCCAGCTTGCTTAGCCGAAGACATCCGGTTTCCAGTATTATTTCACTATCCTTCAGCTTCCGTCTTTACCCAATAGCCATTCCACTCTCCTCCCGGGGGGCACGCGGTGACCAGGCCGGGCTCCGAGCTCTACCCAGGGCTCCCCTATAGGGCTCGGGGTCCACCGGGCTCTCTGCCTGCTCCCCGGACAGCACGCCAAACATGCTTAATATTGGTTATAAATGAGGAAGTGGGAACTCGTGAAATGAGTAATCGAGATGAAGCACATATAAAATAAAAGTTTTTGTTTACATAATGTGTGTGTACAGTTAATATTTATTATGTTTATATAAGTGCACACTCATACAGTATATATTTAGAAAATATTTACATGTATATATTTAAATTAACATAACATATTATATATATTTAATATACAATTATAACATTTTTCACACACACACATATATAAATACATACATACATGAGCGTACACAGCACACACACATATTATGTAAACTAAAACTTTTATTTTGGAGGTGATTATTCAAAAATAATCATTTGACAGCACTAGAAGTATTATTACAATTTAAAATATTTGTTTTCTATTTAAAAATATTTTCAAATGTAATTTATGTGTTTAATTCAAACTATTCCACTATTCCACTATCACTATTCCAGTGTCACGTGAACTTTCAGAAATTATTCTAATAGCTATTCAATAAACATTTCTTACATTTTTGTCGAAATAATAATACATTTAAGGATTCTCTGTTGAATTGGAAGTTTAGAAAAAAAAAAACAGCATTTCTTTTAAAATAGAAATGGTTTTAATGTTATAGATGTCATGTTTGATCAGTTTAATGTGCCACTGTAAAATAATTAATTTCTCAACATCAAGTAGTTTTACTTTTAATGACGTACCACACTGCCATAGGGTATGGTTGGTTAAACAACTCATAACCTAACTTAACTTAACAAAACTATACAGGCATCGTTTGTATGTTTGGGGCTGTGTTATCAGGAGGGTGAAGCTCATAAATCTGAACAATGGCTGAAGCTGAATGCTCGAAATAAGGGTCAAACTCATAAAGCACAAAGATAAGAGGTCAGATGGAGAAAACAAAGCACCACTGACCTTCTCTGGGAGGGTTGTCCCACAGGAAGCACTTTATCTTCATAAAATCGCTTCATGGCAAACCTGTCCAGAGCCTGGTCTGCACTGCAGAGGCAAAGGAAACACTTACATTATTGTAAATGGTTAGGTCATTTTCTCCAATACAAAAAATCTTTGTCTTGGTTTCCAGGAGAAGTATTTACATGTGTTTCTTGAATTTACTGGAAGCATTTTATCCATAAAAATAGCATGAATACACTTTTGCATCAGGGACGAATTTGATCAGCACTTAATTCGAGTCTTGAGACAAATTGGCCTTTGTAAAGTGATGCGATTTGGGAGTTGTTTTTCCCGCTCATGTGTTACCTAACGCGTGGCCGGTCTTGTGATGTGGGATTAAGGGCTTTCCATAATAAATGCTCAGAGGAGCATCTTTAATTCAATAAACACAGACAGTACGCCGTCTACACGTCTTACCTCGCTGATATGTTGCTGTAATGCATGTACGCAGCCACAACTACCCCTGTTCGACCTCGGTTTCCCTGCAGGATGAGAGGAAGATGAGGTTATCAATTAATGCAATACACTATTTCATGTCTCCAGTATTATTATTATTTAACTCCATTTTTTAAATGGGGATCATATTAGTTTATTTTTATTTATGTTACAATTAAGTGAACTTCTACATCATGGAAAACTGGGAATTCAATAATGAAACAATTTTAGTTTGTTTGTTTGTTTTTCATTTTTAGAATCAAAAGGATACAAACAGAACATTCTCAAGAATAAAGATTTAATACATTTGCATTTGAATTTAATAACTAAATATTTTTTTTACCATCTTAATTATTTTTAATGAACATATGCCAGATCGTTCATCCTCTTAAAAGAGGTGACATAATATTTTGTTAGGAAAACAGTAGCATAAATATTAGGATTGGATAAACTATAAGATGTTTTGTGCCATTAATAAATTGTATCTCTCAAAACATTAAATTGGGCTGTGTATAAAGTATAGAAATTAAATTAGTATGCATATAAATAACAGAAATGTGATTTATTTTTTATATTCTTTATATTATATGAATGATGCCATAAATAAATTATTGTTAAAACTATTCAAATGTTTGTTTATGTTTATAATAAAATTTAATTAAATTAGGTAAAAACTAGTTTTATTCCAGTTAGCTGTTAAGACAGCATTTCTAATGTTTAATTAAAGTTGATGTACTAAACTTGCTAAAACTAAAACTGAACAGAAATAAACTAAAACTGTAATTTAAAAATATTTTTTAAGTGTATCGTAAAAAAAATAAATAATAATAAATAAAATCCATTTGAAAATGTAAATGGAATATTTTTTAAGAGTTTTGTAAAAAATTAAATTAAAAAAAATACATTTGAAAATGTAAATGGAATATTTTTTAAGAGTTTTGTAAAAAAAAAAAAAATACATTTGAAAATGTAAATGGAATATGTAAAAATAAAAACATTTGATATATATATAAAAAAAAAAACTTTAATAAACACTATCATGCTATATTATGTTCTAATACTAATGCAACACTGTTCCAGACTACAAAAGGTATTTTTGTGCATGAATAACCTAAGTGTTATGATACTTCAGGTCAGCAAAGAACTTAATACTAATTATTTCATGTATGGTTTGAGTCATTTTAAAGACACAGTTGTGTTCTTTCTGAATGAGTGAACATTTCCACCAGCAAGCCATCGCCTCGTGTTTCTACTGTTACAAAGAACAACACAAGTTGCCATAACAATGCAGTGTTTATGGTTTCCTGTTAAAATGGTAGCATATTTGTGTTTAAGACATTTCTGGCCCTTTATATATCCAGATCACAACCTCTCTTGGCAGCACTATACTTCTATACTATAAAGCTCCCACAGAGCACTAGTAATGGTAAGATGCGTCTTGAGGGTGTGGAAAGAGTCGGGTCTGTTTGAAATCAAGTGGGAATACAATGAAAAGCATTTCTAAAAGCACTAGACCTACATCAGGACAGACCTGTGAGCCACTGAGAAGGTAAGCCACAAGCTCCACTAGAGGCTGTTTTTCTGACGTTTATACTCACTGAATGAATCCCTTTCTTTAGCGAGGCACTTAATGATACCACTATCCTCAAAAATAACAAGAAACATTTAACAATCTAACTTCAAAACGCGCTGTCATCATTCTAATGTTTGTAAGCGGCAACCAGCTATGTGACTTAACCAGATCAGAAGGATACATTCAAATGAATTGTTTAAGAAAACAGATTTGCCTGAACCTCAAGACAGGGTCAGACAAAGGCTTTCAAAGCAATGGCCAAGTATTAACTTTAAAAGTAAAATCAGGCATGTTTTCTTACGTAAAGCCCCTGCAATTGCATCATAAATCACACTGTCCAGACCACCGTGACCTTTAATGACCCCACACCGCCCCGGGTTATTAAGAGCTGCCTGAGAACGCCATCTACTGACAAACCACTACGGCTGTTATTCACAGTAACTATAATGTGCAGATGAAAAAAACTATTAGGCAAACATAAGATATGGCTCTGTTTCAAAACCTACTGAGCTGATCTGCTGGCTACTACTTAGGGAACATCCTAACTCTCATCAGACCTCATAAGATTCAGATCACAATGGATTTGGATAGAGTTAGAATGTTGCTAAACTAAAAACACAATATTTCAATAAGCATAAAAAAAACACTTTTTTGTATTAAATTAAATATATAGGCCTACTATAAATTAAATGTTAAAAACATATTTAAATTCATATATTAATTAGATTGTCATTGTCTGTAAATGTATTTATACTTTTTATTTATAAAATAAATTAAATTTAATATAGTATAATATAATAATATAATATGATTGATTTTCTCCATTTATTTATATATAAATTTAATATTTGGAACAGCCATGGAATAAGTGGTGCACTTCTAAAATCTTAAATCCCATCTCACTGTTTTTTGGAGGTTTTTTTACATGCCACATGACATTGTGATGTTTGTTGCTAGTCTTACCAAAAAACATTTCTCCCATTCCTAAAACAGAAAAGCACAAATGAAACAGTACCTTATTGTGTAAGACCACCACATTGTGACTGTCAGCATTCATCCAAGTGTCCATGGCTTTGCATATGCTGCAGATCTTATCCAGGGCTGGAGCATGATGGTCCGGCCAGCCAAAATCCAGCACCTTACACAAACACACCGGAGCGCGAGTAAGAGCAAAGAACAAACATCTCCACATTAGATAACATAAAAAAGTGAAAGTAAATACTACTTACTTTGGAATTCAGCTTGGAGATATCACAGCGCTTTTCACTGAGGTTGAAGACCTAAGAAAAAAATCATTTTTAAGTTAATAAAAAAATAAGCATATATATATATATATATATATTATAAGTATAATAAATGAATAAAAATGAGTTTGATTTCTTTTTTTTTTCTTTCCACAAAATCCTTGATAGTACTGCAACTACAAATACACTTATTTTAGTACTTAAAGATATTGATTTTGATGTCTCACCAAGTAGTTGTCACCATGTTTGGAGCGTAGCATGGTGGCGACCTCCTTTATGTTAGCACTGTAGCTCTGCTCTTCTACATTACTGGGGAAGGTCACAGAAATGATGCGCTCTGTGATGTAGACCAGGTCTACCTCATAGTTTTCCTCCATAGCCTGGATCAAACTCAAGCTCCTGCAAGAAAACAGAAGATCAGAGAATGATTAGACAACTTCAGTATCTACAATACATGTCCACAACCTTTACTGTGCAACGAAGGCAATTCACAACTCACATCATTCTCTCAAGCACAAGCAAGTCTTGTGTCTCAGTACATGACATCACAAAATCATCACATTTTTTCTGAAGAACGCCTCACCTCAAACATGTCAGCGCTGAACAGTCTATTAAAGCATATCTGATGTTCAGTATGGCTTGAATAAAATATAGTGGGGAAAGATTGATCGCAGAGATAAACAAAGGAGATATGAAAATATCCTGCATTCCCTGTGTGCAGCAGGGCAGACCAAAGAAAACAATTTGGTCACTGGTGAGGCGTAAGCCTGCCAAGGATGTAACCACAATCAGGCCCCCCATCTGTGACCTCACTCTCTCCTCAGGTCTGGATTTCAAGGCAATCACAGAGAACTACAGCCATCTTTTAATCTAGGGCTGTGTTTCAAAACCTAGTTAGATTCCTAAGTAGGCAGCATTTCAGTGTGCTGTACTATTATGGTATTTATATATTCATTCAGTACATACTGTATGTTCAGTATAATTAAAAAATACAGAATCTCATTAAAATAAATATGGAGGCCTGCACCACAGCCTGGGAAAAATGGAAGTAGTCATTCATTAAAGGGTTAGTTCACTCCAAAATGAAAGTCATTAATTACTCACCCTCATGTCATTCAAAACCCATAAGACTTTTGTTCATCTTCAGAACACAAATTAAGATATTTTTGATGAAATCGGAGAGCCATCTGGCCCTTCACAGACAGCAATACAACTGAAATGATCAAGGTCTAGAAATGTAGTAAATACATCGCTAAAAGAAGTCCATGTGACAGTTTCTTGTAGCGTCACAACTTTCTTTGATGCTACGAGAAGAAAACAAAACTAAATTGAGCCAATTCTGTCACATTTACTTTACTACGTATTTACTACGTTTTTGGACCTGGGATCAGTTCAGCTGTGTTGCTGTTTAGGGTCAGATGGCTCTCTGATATCATCAAAAATATCTTAATTTGTGTTCTGAAGATGAACGGAGGTCTTATGGGTTTGGGACGACATGGCAGAATTTTCATTTTGGGGTGAAATATCGCTTTAAGTGATGATGGCAAAGGCAAAGGAATGATGATTTCAGTTGTGTGCATCTCAAATGCTTTTCATAGATTCTGTGGGCATGTTTGCACTGTTACCTGATTTGCATACTTCCTGAGTTAATTGGTAACTAAAACAACACAGATAATGCATGCAAATAAAACAGCGCTATCAGCGGGTGCAATTCATTCTCCAGAATTGATCTAGAGTACAGTATCTTCTGCGCAAACTCCATCTACCAATGAAAACAGGAATGCGCTTTTAGGCAGAAAAACAAAGGGTCCCAAAGGACTTCATTTTAAGGTTGTGTCCAAACGGAAAGTTTCCCAAAACAAGAGACAAATAAAATAGCAGCCCATGTAAATAAAAAGCAAAAAATCCCCCCGGTAGCTGAAATGAGAGCTATTTGTAGTGGTGAATTTTACAAAGCGTCTTCTCACAGCCTGACATGAACACACCCAACAGCTGAGAGACATAAGACCATCGGAATGGATCAGAGATCAACTTCAGCGTTACATAACACACAATTAATCTTTCTTTTGTTTTGTTTTTTTTTATATTCTTTTGGTTTTCCAAATAAAAATAATAATAGAATAATCAAGTGAGATGAAGTACATTTGACTTGTGTAGAAGATTACCACTCGTTTATTTATCTAGTGAAAACTAAAATAAATAAATATATTTGGTTATTTTTAGAAAGATAAACAATCTTAAAATGTTGCGTGACTTTTTTTTTTTCCTCTGCATTTTTAAAAAGTCATCTTTTGGTTGAATTTTTTTGTTTTATTTTAACTTATTTTAATAATATTTTACCCCTTTTATGTTCACAAACATTCTGTATAGTTTGTTTGTTAGTTTTATATTAAATGTTTCTTAAATTTTCCTTATAGAAATGAATGTGTAAATATTTTGTTTACTGCCTGTCTCTATAACAAATGATCACTCGAGATAAACGTGCCATATCTATTATACTGTATGTGGGAGAGAAGCAATATCAGGACATCGTAACATATCTCTAGAGATTGTGTAGATGCTTTAAAGAATGTTTATTCATCGTACTCATAAACTGCAATAAAGAACGTGATACTGATCCAAGCAGAGTCAAATGTCAGCCGGCGCAGGATTTAGGAATGCTATGAAGATCCCTTGAGATGTTCACTATAGCAACACATGAGATATTGACTGAACGGATTTCTGACGAAGACAGTCATCTCTTACCTAGATGGTCTGCGTCGAGACTCCATGCTCTTGGAGGATTTGGTTGAGCCCTGAAACAAAGGAAAATTCTAGTTATGATCATGAAAATGTATTTGAGTAAAGCCAGTGTATGAAATAGATTCATGCTTCCTGAAGGAAACAGTCCAGCCTGATCTCATGTTTAAACGTAGGTATTAATACGTTACATTTACAAGCATAAAATGTACATTCATCATATTCATCAGGATCCATTTTTAGGTGTAGTCAATACTGTATGTCAGTTTTGTACATTAAAAAGCTGAAAATACGTAAGAATTTGTACGTTTAGATGTAATTACAAGATGTGTAAAACAAGATTGTAATTGCACACAGTTCTTAATTCCGAAGTTTATCAATGAAAGTCAATGGAAGATTCTCAGATTTTAATCTTTATTCATAAAGCATACATGTTGATATAATGCTAATATATTCACAAAACATTTTAATGACCATAAAGTTGTACAAAACACAATTATATATTTTTTTTATTACATTAAAATTATAATTTATATTAAAAAATTATATATATATATATATATATATATATATATATACACACTGTATATACTGCATGGTTTGGAAGTGACAACATACAGCAAACTCTTTGTTTAGCCTTTGCAGATAATCTCAAAATGACCAAATAATGTCCAATTATTCAGCCTGACTGATAAAGTGGTCTATCACTAATAATGATCTCGCAAATAAGACACTTTCCAGATGTTTTTAGCCCATTTCCTGTTTAAAAATGGCCGTAAACCAGTTATCCTCAGGGGAGGTTTACTGTTCATCTCCAGAGCTCAGACTGTTCTGCTGATTACACCAATGAGAAGGCTATTTGTTTGGAGAGTTACTTTTGGTTTGTGTTTATCTGTATGTAAAACTGTGTTGAGACAGTCTGAAGAGAGTTGATGTGAGCGTGTAAGTCTGTATAACACTGAGCATGTGCTCTTAGCTGTACTGTATATACAATAATGTAAATGAAATGACAGCAAAGATGTGTCATTTCTGCACAATACTTAGTTTACTGTGGGCCGTGGAACAAAAATACACTTTTCACCTGTGAAATTACATTTAGAGGCCGAGAAAAGTCAGTGTTATTGGTCTCACTTTGAGTCTCACAAAAGAAGGATATAAGCCTTGAAAGATGCATGGTTTACTCTCGCTATCTAAATGACATGCTAGTGCATGACTGAAATGACTAAAAAGGAACAATGCTTACTAAGAAAACCCAGAATCCAACGTATAATTACACACAGTGCTGGGGCCTTTTCTAGAAACTGTATGGACTTTGCATGTGGTTTCCTATATGTAGCAGTCTTATAATAGTATAAAACAACTTAAAGGAAATGAATTGATGGGAAAATTTCAAGTTCAATGTCGGTAATAAGAAAACGACACACTAAGGTTTGAATTTGCTTGAAACTGGGAAATGGGAAATTTATTTACTACAGAAATTACAAAGAATATACTGTCTAACAAAACCTATTTGGAATGTAATTTGGTTGAAAAAGAAAAACATGCAAAGGGCATAGCAACATGATTGTTTCCAAACAGTTCTCCTAAACCAATTTGACATTGGTTAGCAAACAGTTCCACCCCCAACTCTTGCCATTGGTCAATTCTCAAGATTCAAAACCCAAAACAAAAACACACATTACCTAATTTTGAGGACTTTTCCAGGTCTGGAATTTACTAAATGAACAGGGTAAACACTTAACATTTTATTTAATGAATTCTCTAAGTACTTAAAGAAACAGTCCACCTTAAATTAAATTCTGTCATTATTTACTCATCATCATGTCATTCCAACCTGATATGACATTTTTAAGAACGTGTCAATGTTTTTGTCCATACTATAAAAATTAATAGAATCCAAAACATCACAGACTCCCATTGTATGCACAAAAACACCAATTTAAAATATCTTCTTTCCACAGAAGAAAGCAAGTCACACAGGGTTGAAACGACATGAGGGTGAGTTACAGAATTTTAACTGTTGGGTGAGCTGTCCCTTTAAAGAGCATTAATTAAAGTAAAATGCTCCCCCAAGCATTCATCTCCTACATAATTCTCCTTTCCAAGAATTCAGTGAAATCTATTACAATATTGTTTGCACGTACTCTATAGTATTTAGAGCCCAACTGAGCTTTCAATGAACAGACTGTAAAACACCATTAACACATTTTGTAGTGTAACACACTTTTGTGTGTATAGATTACTGGGCCAGGCCATTACAAACCATCATAAAACACAAGGAAATACAAATAAGCCATACTATGAGAGACTGCCAAAGTTGCTCACTCATCGCCCGAGAAAGCCATTGCGACACACTCGAGTAAAACACCCTGGCATTGCAAACCCCTTCTATCCATCCGCAGGGTCCACCTTCCATCTCTCGCCACACGGTGCCCGACTCCAAAAACATTTCCTTAATCAGCCGATAATTGCGACCCCCAGAAGGACAGCCAAGAAAGGGTGGGTGGGGGGTTGGAGGGGGTCTCAGCCAGGCTTGATCAAAACCAGCTGGAAATGCTGCTTTTGAGCGGGCCTGACAAATGAACGATCAGAGAGCGCAGGGACTAAAGCGAGGGAGAGCTTTGAGGAAAAAGTTGCCTACAAGACCTACAATCCGGAAAGGAGCCAAAGTTCGGCAGGAACCCGAAGGCCTACCTTGAACAGGTAACCCGTACTCCACCTCCAAGCATCGCGAATGGAGGACAAACGCCTCCGTAGAGAGCCGCTGGGATTCATGGCTGGGAATTAATGCTTCCCTTCTCCTTGCAGTTCCCTTTTCCTGAAGCGCGCCCCACGTTCCCGGCTCTATTTTGGTTCTGCGCTGTGCCGAGGATGCCGCATGCCTGGCGTCAAACTCAAGCGGACCGCAGCTTTCTTCCTTCTCCCACTTTCAGAGTTACTCTTTCCCTTGTTTTGTTCCCTCCCGCCTCCTTCTCCGGCCCCTCCCTTTTCCTCGGCACCTCTCCCCTCCCTCATTCCCATGCTCTCTGTGTGTGTGTGTGTGCGCTGCCACCCGCATTTGTTTGGATCTTCGGTCTAGCCTTTGCTCTCTCTCTCTGGGTCACACACTCAGCAGCTGACTGGAGGAGATGATCATCCCGATCTAACGGCTTCAGCTATTCACAGTTGTGTCACCTCCAGTAAACCACGGCCTATCACCTCCCTTTTCACTAGAATACAAACGTATGGTTTTCTTTTTTGTTTAAAGTGGTCAAATCAAGCTGGGTTTTTTTGTTATGCATAGTTTTTATCCCTGAGGTCCACTTAGGATGCTAAAAATAGCCATAATTTCGTTTTTCATGAGTGTTTTCCATCCTCTTGCTGACCTCGAAGCAAGCTATGTACTTTTGCTGCCATGTCTAAAAGAGATTTCTATGTAAACTTTCACTTTGCATGTGAAATGTGATGGTGTTCCACAGTTATTAACAATTGCTAATCTAACAGATTATTTTGATTAACTACATAATGGTATTTTACAGTCTGTTCATTTGAAGTTGAATTAGTCTGTGAATGCGATTTTATTTTCCTACACTAAAAAATAAGTTTTCACTCAGAAATTGCTTGTACAGTATGTTTCACAAAATTAATTGACTGAAATTGTATTTCCTTGTGGTATTTAATATTTTCATTTAAAAAAATAATACTGTAATGTACATTTCTAACATTACACTTTGTGCTACTCTACCCTGACATTAAATTACTTCATTTGTGACTAATGCAAAAGCTGAAGAAAAATGCCATTGCACTATTTCCACTGAAGTAAATGGGAACACAAAGAATAAATATCTGTTCTACTTTTCATTCAGCACAGAAGTCATCACAACAGAAGTTCACCAACTATGATGACTTTGGCTTGCTTCTGCACTCACACATTTTACGCAAAATGTTGTTCTATAAAACGTACATTTACTTAGAACATTTACTAGAACATACAATACTTATGTATTTTCAGCATTTAAATGTGCAAAATTGATGTATTGACTACACCTAAGAATGGATCCTTATATATATTGAAATCGCGACATTAATTTTATTATTTTTGTTGGTATTAGTTGTCATATCAATGACCTTGTTTGCAACCGGTTTATTAAACTGTTTAACATTTTATTCTGTTCCCACCTGCAGTCGTTACAGATCGCGACATGCCGTGTTTCTGGTGAGGTGTATTCGAATGATGCGCGAGTTCACAGAAAATAATCTGGTTAATATTTTCAATTATTTCAATATTTTTTTTATATAATATTTTCTAATTATATTATAAATTCTGCTCTGCACAAACCTACTTTCTGTTTTGTTATGAAAATGGTTATTTTCTGGAATATTTTAGTCAATTACGTTTTATATCCTTTTTATATTTGCTAGAAATGGGTAGGTTAGGTTTTGGAGGTAGGTTAAGGAATCTAAAAACCTAAATCGCTTATTGATAAAGTGATAAAAATGTAAATAAAAAATTTGCTAAAATGAGTAGGTTTAGGGTAGTTTAAGGGGTAGGTTAAAAGATACGCAAATATGTAACTTTTTTTTAACTAAAAATACATAACGATTTGTAAGTTTTAAACGTTAGAATACATCTAAATTGTGTGTTTTAGCGTCAGTAAAAACTTACAAAAATGTACATTTTATGCTTGTAAATGTTACATTGTAGTTCCTACATATAAACATGAGATCAGACTGGACATTTTCACAAAACACATCTGCACTGAAATGTGCTGTGCATTCAATCAAATCTTATTTCGATTAGCTTCAAAGTCACTTATATGCTAGTTCACACTTAAAACACACAAAAACTAAAGAAAAACAATTTGAAAAAAAAAAATCAATATATATATATATATATATATATATATATATATACACACACACATACAAACATACATACACACACATTTATAGAACTTGAATAACTAGAAGTTCTATTGTTCATATATAATATAATCTGTCCAACGTCCTCTATTGCAGTGGTTTTCAATCCTGGTCCTTGGGACCCACTGTTCTGCACATTTTGCATGTCTCTCTTATCTGACACACTCAAGTGAGTTCATGGAGCGCTCTCCTAATGAGCTGATGATCTAAATCAGGTGTGTAAATTAGGGAGACATGCAAAATGTGCAGAGCTGTGGGTCCCCAGGAGTTTGAAAAAACAAGTTTGAAAACCACTGCTCTATTGGACCTCCACCCGTCCTCCACCCAAACTCTGGAACAATTTACCTAACACTGTTCGGGAGGCAGGCACACTTTGTCAGTTTAAATCTAGATTAAAGGCACATCTCTTTACTCTGGCTTACACTTACACACTAATACACATTTATTAATCAAATCTGTTAAAGGATTGTTAGGCTGCATTAATTAGATCAGCCAGAACCGGGAACAATCCCCTTAACACACGATGTACTAGTTATTGTAAAAAGAATGGCATCTATGCTAATATTAGTCTGTCTCTCTCTTATTCTGTTTCTCAGCCCGTATCTAGATCAGATGGTGTTTCAGCACAAAGAGATGATCTTCATCAGAGACAAGAATACCTAGATGAGCTCCGTCATCACCGTCAGATCACTGGAACCAGATGCACACAAACACACACACACACTATAAGTCCTTTACACAATCTGACATGCACTTAAAATTGAACTGGAGATTAGGTGCTGGGCGTCCGGCCAGAGGAGAACTGGCCCCAATTAAGCCTGGTTCTCACAAGGTTTTTTTCCCCATTCTCTCATGAATGGGGTTTTGGTTCCTTGCTGCTGTCGCCCCTGGCTTGCTTAGTTGGGGACACCTAATTTCTAGTGATTATCGTTGTTTTGATTACAGACACCATCTCTGCATTTGATAAACAAATAGTTTAATCTTGTCATTATAAATTACCATCACTCTGTTCTCCTATTTGATAATGTTCAGTGCTTTGCTACAATCTGTAATTGTTAAAAGCGCTATATAAATAAAAGTGATTGATTGATTGATATTGTCTGCTGTGGATGGACGGACCAAATTGTAAAACCTGAATAGGCGTTGTTGACATGTAAATGTGGACAGTTGAATGCTAATATGATCATTTATATGTGGTTTGACGTCATAATGTTCAGAATTAATTTTTGCACATTTTTCTTCAGTAAATGTTCTTTTTGTACTAGGGAGAACATTTTGAACTCTCAGAGTTACAGTATGCTTTCACAGTACAATGAACTCTTTATCTCAAAAGATGTGAGAAAATGTGATTCCTCATAATATGACTCATCTATATCAGAGCCAGAAGGAATTAGAAGTCCAATGACTATATTCAAACCAAAGACATTTTCAAAATATCTCTATCACAGTCACTGCTTCAGAAGGAGAATTATGGTCTAAATTAGAGAAAAAGGCAAGCATGTTATCAAACTCTGTTTGAAAAATAGGCTCTGAACTAAAACGAAAAAGCATGCCACAGGAAGTCAAATGACAAACTGATCTACAGATTCAAAGGGTTTGTTATTGTGAATCAAAGACGTCTGCAGAACCACAACTAAGAGACCGTGAGAGACCCTAGAGGTGAGGGTGGTGCACATCTCCCATGATGCCTCAAGAATGAGTAATACTGCCCAACACAGCTGCAAACACACATTGCTCTAAACATCTAGAGAGCTATATTTCACATTATTTACAGAAATGCAAAATGCCAAGAATAATATAGCATGATAAATGACTAACAAGATAGTTCATTCAAAGCAATATCCAGCGGTTTTGCATCAGTAGCACATATATCAGTTTGAAATAATTAAAAACGCAAAAGGGTCTTGACCACATGAATGAAATCATGTTATGTTTAAGCTTGCTTGGGTAAATCTCTTGAGGGAGAAAATGGCTGCGATTTCAATTCAGCAACCAAGAGGTTTCTAAAACTGCAGTTTTCTAAAATAATGTTTTGGGTGGCACATTTCGGTCCAGTTGCTTAGAGAGGGAGACCAATTTGTACATGGCTTTATAGCACTTGTTTCTGAATTTCAAAGACAGGTGGAGTGCAATTGTACAAAAAAACTATGTCCAGGGAAAATATTTGTACAAACTTTACTTGATGTGCCATCTTAAAATGCTATGCAAATGTCATTCAAAATTGCAAAATATAACAATAGTCAAAGATTAGGCTACTTGAGCCTACAATTAAAAAAAATCTCTCTCTCTCTCGCTCTCATTTTTTTAGTGAATGTCTATCCAAACTCCTGGTTTGTAAAATGATACTTCCTTTCTCAAGCCAAGTAAGATCCAGCAGTATCTGGCAAATATTTTATGCTGATCTGTAAGTGAATCATTACACTGAATAAGCTGTGTGGATGATTCGTTTGAACCGTGGCAAACTAAATTCAAAGAGCACATTATACGCAAAGTTCCCACTCACACATTCAGAAGAAAATCACAGTCACAGCCAGTCACACACAGAACATACGCACACTGAAAATTCACAGATTACCGCAGAATTCAAACGGCAGACAATCACAGTTTTCAATGAATCCCAAACTTCTTCAATCTTTCATTTAATAAAAAATTATATACTATACCTGTTTTGTGAATACACCATAGAAACTATCAAAATATAGCAACCATTACAACTTTAAATAATGTGCATTTTATATATATATATATATATATATATATATATATATATAAATAAAATTAAGATTTAGTTTAACTTTATTTATTTTAAGTTACTGTATTTTAAGACTAAAACTAAATGAAAACAACAAATGTTGATTTGGCACCTGGCTGAAATAAAATGAAAAAATAAAACCAATTTATTTCACTGTTTTTGTTATTAGTTAACAATAATAACTTAGGTGAGAAAAATGATCCGCAACCAGTATTGCGCAACAAGTATTTCAAGAAAAAATGTATTAATTAATTAAAACGGTTGACAAATGATCAAGCAGTAATTCTACTCTAAGTGACACAGACTTACCAGTAAAGCATTTAACTTTTGGATCATGGTAAATCACCAAGTAGATTAAGGTTTCTAATGCCCCCCAATTCCTGGTTCATACACCCCTGGGTACATGCATGGCTTTGTTTTTTACCTCACTTCCTTCGGCTACACTCCAGCTCAATATTGTATCAATAAAAAGATCTAATGAGGTTTCAGGGGGATTATAAGAGTCTGTTTCTCTGTCCCTAATTCTCTGAACATACTCGTGCTCATATGGACGGCTCCAAACGAAAGTCTGAATTTTATTTGGATCAAGGCAGTTAGTCATCCACAGCTGCGTCTGGTGTGAGTGTTCCTCACCCAGGCATGAGGGAGGGTGAGGAACGGGGTGGACGGAGGGGCTTCTTTGAGGGGGGTGACTGCACAACTGAACACATATGCTTTAGCTACGACATCTCTTGCTCTGCTATTCAGTTAAAGCGACATTTCACCCAGAGATCAAGTTCAAACATAAATTACTCACCCTCGAGTTGTTCCAAAGTTTCTTACTTCTACTGAATGCAAAAGAAGAATGCTGGACATTGCTGGTAGCCATTGACTTCTTTATTTTCGAACTATGGAAGTCAATGGCTTCCGGCAATTGTTTGATGTCCAACGTTCTTCAAAATATATTCTTGTGTTCAACAGAACTCATACAGGCTTGAAACATCTTGAGGGTTTTTAGTGTACCGTCCCTTTAAAGCACATTCACTGGGCGGTCATTCTAGCCCCAGTGAGGCTGTGTTTAGCCAATCCAACCAATAATTTGAGCTTCAGCACTCCGTGAGATTTAGACTGGTGAAGTTTAGACTACAGAAGCTGCATAGCAACAGTGTTCGCTAAAGACCTAAATATTTATATCTTAAAGCCGTTATTTCTGCAGCAGTGTCAGTAATGACTTTACACTGTGTTCATACTGACCCAACAAACGCCAGCACTTCAAACATTCAGCATTTGGCTGTTGTACTCAGAATGTTGGAAACATAACCATCATGTTCACACTGACCCAACAAGCTCGACAATGTTCGCTTTTAGAGATGGTGACTGAAAAGGAAAAGTCTGTGGGTGAAACCTTGCTTGAAGCAATTTGAATTCTCTAAATGCTATCTATCTATCTATCCATCTATCTAATAGTTTTATTAATACACACACACACACACACACACACATATATACATATATATATATATATATATATATATTAAAAAGTTATTAAATATTTCTTACAATATTACAAAAATAAAACATGCATTAAATATAATGTCTCTTTTTGTATTACTATTAAATTAAACTAATGCTTTAAAATTGAAAACATTAAATTATAAAATACATTTAAAACAACATTTAAAATATAAATACAAATTAATTGTTAAATGAAATGTAAAATAAACATAACGTGTATTTATATATATATATTATATATATATATATATATATATATATGCGTGTATGTATATTTATTACACACACATACATAGCATGTATTTACAATGTGTAATACAGTTGTAAAAGATTGTTTGCAATACTCACTGTTGTCTCTATATGTTTCAGTGGGAGGTCATTGCTGGGGGCCTGAGGTGAAAGAAACGAAAAGAAAGAAAGCAGTTAATACACTGACAAGCATACATGCCTGAAAAGGCTTCAGGAAGTCTGCTCTCCTGACAACCGTCCACATTACAAGACAGTTGGACACTTGAACGTTTGTTTTCTAGATTCATAACTCATTTAAATGCAGTGAAAATTCACTCACTAATGTAACAATGTAGTCTTACAATAATTGTAAGAGCAAAAAAAGTGCAATAAAAATCATTATAATAACTAAATGAACAATCAAAAGTAAACCAGAGCAAGTGGCTACCAACGCCAAGATCATGGGTTCAATTCCCAGGAAATGCATAATATATGAATACAATAATCTGCCAAATGCAAACTGTACACTATTGGTTAGGTAATTCTGTCATACACTGATCGACCAGCATCAAAGAGTGAAAGAGAAGAGGTGGGCTGGCTCCAGTGTAGGTGCATCACTAAACAGCTTAGGTAAATATTTAAACAAGAGCACATAGCTCCAGAGTTACTGTGAATCTGCCTGGTGGCCGAGAAGCACCATATACAGAAGTTTAGCACAGGATCCACAGCACAGTTTATTTCCCCGTCAATCCCGAGCCAGAGAAAGGCATTTATTTATGAGGCCTCTGGCCCCCAGGAATCCATGATGTCATTGGCCAGCTCGAGTCTGGCTAGCCTCAGAATACCCATGTAAGTCTGAGATGGCACAAGAACACAAGAAATCACCATGAGGAGACTGCAAGACATGGCAAGACAGCATTGAGATCGCTATGTCCCGCTTTACTTTTCCAGCATCAGGCAACTCTGCGGTTCTTCGAACTACCGCTGAACTCGATGGCAAGGTTGAAGAAGTCAGGAGATATCATGCGTATAAGAGATGAGAGAGAGAAAGAGAGAGAGAGGTAGTTGATGTATCAATGTGTCCTATGGCATGACAGCAAAAATGTAAAAAAAAAAAAAAAAAAACATTAATTTTGAAGATAAACCTCTCTCATGCTAATACACACACAAGCATACTAACATAATACATTTATGTAAATATATATATATATATATATTTAAAATATATTATTTATTAAAAATACAATTACTTATAACTTAACTTGCAATTGCATATATGTATATACAACATTTCATTTAATTATAAAATAAAAAACATATACAATACTGTGCAAAAGTCTTAGGCCACTAGTATTTTCACCAACATAAAAAAACAAAAAAAAAGAAAGGTTTTAAGTCGGTTATTTCTATCTTTTACTAAAGCGAAATATCAGTTTACATTTCTGAACATTATTTTTGTCATTAATTGTAATAATGCAGTGAGATTATTGTCTGCACAAGGAGTCTGACAACAGCCAGTGCT
>JAUCMR010000169.1:19915933-19944028 GCA_032357425.1 Enteromius argenteus | reverse complement strand
CATCGGTTTGGATTTGTCAACCCAAAACTAATCCTGTAACTCTGAGTTTGTTTAGCCACCATCA
The DNA here is from genome assembly GCA_032357425.1 of Enteromius argenteus. Lineage (NCBI taxonomy): Eukaryota > Metazoa > Chordata > Actinopteri > Cypriniformes > Cyprinidae > Enteromius > Enteromius argenteus. The sequence goes on along the minus strand of JAUCMR010000169.1, from coordinate 19,943,964 downwards.
TGGTACAGGCCCCTGGCCGTCAAATGTGTTTCATCGCATGCGTACGTGATACCAATAGTGTAGGGAAACCATGACGTTTTCTACTACGTAATTACGCGTATACACAGAACTGATCGTGCAGGTGGAACGAATCGTGTACTGACAGAGCCCATCTTCCTCCTCAACCCTGTATTACCCTCTTTTGAAATCCAGGTCACAGCATGAAAACACCGAACTGGAGGCTACTACTACTAACAAATTCCCTCAATCTCAGATGATTCCTTCAAGAGTAAGAATCTAAAGTGCTTTGGGAAAATCCAGAATTTCAAAGAGTTTAAAAATATGTGCTTATTCTGGAGCAGACTGTACTTTATGTAATATTGTCTTTTTCCTGTCTTGGTTCACATTTTTCTGTGCATACGTTATATCTGCAGTGTTTATTTTGTTAACTCATTGGTTTAGTCTTTGAGAAAAGTAGTGAATGTCTCAATAGGGTCAAATTGACCATGGGAGCCTTTCAGGAGTCGCAGAAAAATAAAACTGTATTTTGGCTTCAGGTCCACATAGTTATTGGCTTTTTCATTTCAGAATATTTTCATTAGCATGCGATCCTCCTGTTTGGGAGTGTGTCGGATGTGAGACAGTTTAAAGAACTGATGAGTGTTTCATTCTGGTGTGGCTTAGTGGTTGAAAATCTGGACTAGCTATACAAAAAGGTTGCAGGTTACGCATTTGGCAGACGCTTTTATCTAAAGTGACTCGCAAGGTGTGCATTCATCACTTTGTCAGGGTGCGGGTTCACTGGGAATCGAACCCACGACCTTGGCATCGTCAGCGCCATGCTCTAATAGTTACAGAGCTACAGGAACATCTACCCCAGGAAAAGGTGATTCATGAGCTGCCATCACTGAGAGCAAAGCACTTAACCCAGGATTGCTCCAGTGCACTGTACCTGTAAAACAAAGTAAAAAAGCAAAAAGAGGCCAATCTTTACAGTGATTCTGCATGTGTAAGAGGTGTTCATTTGTAATGCACCGCCATGAGTGGCATGATGGTGAATAAGTAAAATGCATAAATAAATAAATAAGCATAAAAATCGAAACATATGGACACGGAGATATTCAAAAGCATTCAGATATCTTTAGAAAGACATTGCTAGTACATTCCACTTTCCAGTTTTGTAATTATTTGATTTCAAAGATATTTTACATTGATTATGATTAAAAACTGTCATATTTCAGAGCATTTCTGCTAGTTTCTTCACAGTTGTGCGATTGTTTTAATATGTTTTTCCACTTTTATTACTGTCAGTCATGTTTCTTTTTACAACAGACGCACAAATGTGCCCCATGTGGGCTTCCCAGCACGTTTCTGCACACATGAGCCCTGAATAAAAGATCAGGACTACCATATTGGGTGTGAAAGTGCATTGTGGGGACCGTCCGCGGGTTTGCCTTGTTAGGAAGTCAGGTCTTCGTGTATAAACACTGAGAGAGGCAAGAGAGAGAGAGGTGGAGGGTGTGTGAAAGAGATGTAGGGAGAAAAAGAGGATTAGGAGGTGGCTGCTTAATATCTGACACAAGGACTTAAGAATGTTTAGAAAGAGAGAGAGGAGGAGGAGGAGCGGGGTTGGCATTTCCCATGCTGGCCTTTTGTAATGAGCAGCGGTCCCAGAGGGCTGGGCCGTGCCGGGTTACACAGAGAGCACAATCACAGAGCCGGACCACGAGTTTCCTCACACACAAACACACTGGACGGCACTCGAGCAAACACATACACACGGACAACTTCAACATGCTACGGTCATTCTCTCAAACTGAATGGGTCCCCTGAGTGCTGCAGAGCAAAATGAGGGTTTCGCGTTTTGGCACACTCAGCACTTACAACGGAACAAATGTCAAACGCTGGCAATTTTGCTTTACTCTGGCAGATCACTGCTTTATAAGTTATGCACACTTGAGAGAGACAAAAACACACTTGAGAGAGACGAGTGTTGAGAACATTTTGAAAATGTCTGCTTTTTTGTTTTATAACAAATGTTACAGTGTTCATCTCTTAAAGATATGGAAATGTTAATTAGTACAAAGTAACACCATATTAACTTAAAACAGAGAGGGAGGGAGGGAGTGAGGGGTGGGTGGATGGATAGTTGGATGGAGAGAGGAAAGGGAGGGAGGGGTGGGTGGGTGGATGAAGGGATGGATGGATGGATGGAGAGAGGGGTGGATGGATGGAGGGATTGGTGGATGGATGGATGGATGGAGGGATGGAGGGATGGAGGGAGGGATGGAGAGATGGAGAGAGGGATGGAGGGATGGAGGGAGGGATGGAGAGATGGAGAGAGGGATGGACGGATGGATGGATGGAGAGATCAAGGGAGGGAGGGATGGATGGAGAGATCAAGGGAGGGAGGGAGGGATGGATATTTTAAGACAATTACACAAAAAAAACGCTCCAAATAATAATAAAAAAGAAAATATCATCTGTGATGTCACTGAACCATCCAACAATACGTTGTACCATAAAAGCTATATAATATAAACCCCCTGTTCTTTCACTTTCAGCAAAAAAGACAAATTTTTTGATCATAACTGCCAACACAAGCACCACGTACACTGTTCTACAGTTAAATCACAAGGCATTCCTCAGTTAACTGACAACAGCATACACAAACACTAAGGTACATATTGAACTGTGAACACTTATTTTGTGAACTTTAGCACACAGACCCACATTTAATTTTCTAAATGAGGATACATCAGACTTTGTGTTATTTTTTCATGTTATATCTTAATAAAAACAAATGAATAAATAAATAGAAATCTGTCAAATTTGTCTAATATTTCAGAGACAATTCCAAAAGTATAACTAAGACAACAGACACACACAAAATACTATGTACATGAAAAGCCTCAGTGACACCCATAAGAAGCTTATTATAGTTGTGATGTGTCTGTGTGAGAAAATGAGGAAAACCCATGTATTATGCAACCCATCCATTTAACCTCTATATATTTTTTGCACTCTATATGACCCCGTTCTGTCCATTCAGAAAACTCTATCTACTTCTAAGTGTAATTTCAGGTGTTAACTAAGAAACAAACCCCCCGTGCAGCTGTTAAGCTTTAATATCCTGTATGGACTATTTCCCACAATTCCCTCTGATGCTCATCTGGTGTGGATTCCGATCTTTTCTCCAAGTCTAACTCCACTTCAGTACTGAATCAACATGCTTTCTGAGAGCCGTGCTCATGCGCCTGGGAACGCAGGATAAATCACTGCTACATTTGTTGAAACAGCTGCTGAATTCAACACACATTACGGTGGATCACAGCGCTTATGTAATAGTATAAGAAATTAACAGCATACAGTGGTCACTCCTCAAAGTGTGTGAAGTTTTGTTCTTTTTTTTTCTGAAAATCCGAGTGTGTTGTGGTTGGTGGGCTCTTTTCTGCAATCTTAAAACTGTGAACATTACACAAATAGGATCTCTACTTAATTTAAAGGCTGATGATGTATATTCTTGCACTGTCTCCTAGTGGCAAAAACGAATACTGCATGAGTTTATCTGCAAACAGATGCACAGAAAGAGCTCGTGCACAAAAGATATTGTAGCAAAATATCTAAAAAGGCGTTTTCTCATATATTTGTTGCACAGTTTAGTAAAATGGCTAGTCCATGTCAAATAAAAGTAAGGTTGTCCGTCAAATTAGTCACTGAAAATTAGCTAAATATACCAATTGTAATATATATTTTGTATTTATAATTATAATATTTCTAATAATATAACATATTTGCTATAATATAAGGCCATTTTAACAGTCTGATTTAACACAAGTTAAATATTTTACTCAAACTTTTTTTCATTAGGCAAGAAAGAGCAAGAAGATCAGATAATTTTGCTAATTAAGTTGTGTGTAATTTAGCTCATATTGCATGCACTATTCATTAATAACAGAAATGAAACTTACCAAATATGAAAAAATACTAGAAAATAAAACCAGAAAATACTAATCATTTAACAGGCTTGTGCAACAAATCTACATTTCCCATCATCCTCAGTGGAATTACAAATTGTTTTACACAGACATAATGTACAGTAATAATTGCATGACTAATGCTCATTACATGTTCTTTAATTTGTTGTAGTAGTACAAATTAATAAATAAATAAAAAATAAAGCTTCTTACCTTATTGCTTTTGGAAATTATTACAGAAAAAACTTCTAAACAAAATTGCTTAAATGTGCAACATATCATAATTACCTATAACTTCTATCAAAGTCATAAGTAACATAAGGAACGTATATGTGAACTCAGGAAAATTAAATTAAAATATACAGTATATAACCGACCAGAAGATGTCAGCGTCTCACTGGTGCGTTTTAACCTCAAAAGCTATTTGGGGTGCTGGACCCTCCATTTCAACATAATGTCTCAAACTGAAAAACTGCCTACTCAGACTGTTTACAGAGCTAGTAAGTCATCGAAACCTAATCAGAATGCTTAAACAACATCCTGTCTATTAGGATGCCTCCTTATGCCTGCCATCATTGTAGATTATCAGATGCTATAGTGCCTTAGAAGGTCTGCAACGAGATTCAATAAAAGAATCCTCATGCTGAAAACTGTGTTAAATCTGGTTGGTGATGAAGGTTTAATTTCACATCAGATTTCTCAAGTAAAGGCTTTAACGAAAACGTGGAGGTTTCTCATGAATACATTTTCAGTAACGTAAAAGATTTAAATAACAGGAGGAAGTCCTGCATGTGTTTACTGCCATACCAAATGGAAGGTCGTGCTGAGATGGGAAGTTTTAGCTGATTAAAGTAATGATGTTAGACTCAGCACAGAGCTCGTCTATCAGCAGGGAGAAATTAACGGCTGTCTTCATCAATCTGCTTATCTCATTTCACTAATGCAGCTTCAGAAGAGGAGTGGCAACTTCAGGAAGCCCTAATGAGCTGTAGTGAGTGGTTATGTAATGTGTGTGCCAGAATCACAATGGCAATGATGGATGGATGAGTAAAAATTTTCCACAGGAGGTCCATCACGCACTGTTTATTTTTTAAGGTGAAGTGTGACATTTCTGAGCTGTCAAATAGAATTCTCAAATCTGATTGGTTGAGCAGTGCTGATAAACAGTCTAAAGAATCCGGGGCTTTTCACTGTTTGTATCACTTCACTTATTCGCCAGTCCAGGTTTTTATTTTTGTTTTGTTTTTTGTGACTGTTTTTACAGGTGTCATGTAAAATATCTAAAAATCCTTCAAATACTATAAATTTACGTCAGAAGCATCACTGCATAATATCTTAGGATATTATGTTTTGAAATAATAAACCTACTAATTTTGTTTCATTATTTTGAAGGACAAAAAAATAAAAAAAATACAATCTTCCAGTGATATAAGACAAAATAGACTAATATTCCAGGATTGATAAGTCTTGATATCTTAAGTGGTGTTCTTGAATAAATAAGGATAAGCAAAAGAAGCTAAATAATATAAGATATTAACTTATGTAGGCTTAAAAATGCATCAAAATGTTTTTGCTTAATAGAAGAATAAAATGTCTGTCATTTCTCTTACCCGACAGGTAAATATTTTCTTGTTTTAAACAGAACTCACGTAATTTCAAAGAAACTTCTTTATATAAGAATGTTTACATAATTAGTATATTGCCTTGTGTTCATATACAAATAAGAAAATAACTTTTTACAGTAAAGTGTTCTTGTGAGTCACTGAATCATTCACTGAAGTGATTCATTTAAAAAAAACAGATTTATTTTGGAACAAAACACAAACGCTGTGTTACTCAAAGACATTCAAGAGTTGATGCTGCTTACATTTACTTATATTTTTACTTGCAGTACTTACTTCTATTTTCATTGGCAAAGAAAATCTTTGCATAAAAATATGCAAAGAAAATGACAAATATGAGTTACTATTAACTTCTGGTCTACTGAAAACAGTTCAATAAAATATGCTAATGATATAATCATGCTGTTGATCTGAAAATATTAGAACTGAATAGCTGAAACAATGGCATGATTATTTTTGCTGAATTATTTTACATTCTTAAATCAATTTTGTGTAACAATGTTTTTACTTTTCAAATTCAGGTTTGGTAATAATGAGTTTTTAAAATGCATCTGCAATGACCCTCTGCTAAATTGTTACACTGCCAATGGAAGGTCAAGTCAAGTCAGTGCCATGTATTTTGTTGTATATTTCACATTTCAATGAATGTTATCGGTATGTAATCAAGTCTTCTGGCTTTTCTTTGCAATCTGAAAATTATAGTAGTTTGTATACAAAGAATACACACTTCATATGGTAAAAGTACACGCAGTAAGTAAAACAGTAAAAGTATTATGTTAGTATGCTATTCCAAAGGTAATCAACTAAAAACAAGGCACAGAAATTGCACATTTCAACTTTAAAAGATTTATTTCCTGGACAGACTCCTTTGTGTAAACTGGCTTGGATTTTGTTAAGATTGTGTGTGTCCGCTTGCATGTGTTTGCCATGTGTGCGCGCACACACACACACACACACACATAAGCACAAAACACAAATCCAGCGCACCATCAGTCTCTTCAAAAGCCGCTTGCACCCCTGAGGGCGATCAGGGGAGATTTTGCATTTCTTTCTGAAAAAGGAAAACAGTCTCAATGTCCAGAGGCAGAGATGGAATGCTAATGAAACCACAGAAAATGCTATTTTTACGTACACGTTTCCCCTTGACATCGTTTCATATCTCTGGGTCACCTCAGCACTGCGCCTGAGGTGTTTATGCTGGCGAGAAGACACGCCAGATCAATTGATGCCATTGAAAAGCAAACGAGAAACAACAGTGAGTCATGACAGAGTCAGGCGGGCTGCTTTCACTCTTGCAAAGGAAACGCGTCCAAAACTGTGATCGGCTGGAATGAAAATAATCAGATGAGATCATGTTACAGGGCAGGGGGCTCGAAAGGGGGGTGTACGGTGCGTTCTGTCCTTGTACTGAAAGCAGGCTGCCCTTCCCTTTCCAGAGTGGTGCTGCTTGATGTTGCCAAACTTTGTCTGCTGGAGATACAGCGATTGTACTCTGAACACACAGCCAACATTTCACCAACTTTTTGATGATTTTAAATTGGCCTTTCAGACTAAAGTCTAAAACTAGTTAGAATACTTAGACTCATTAGAATAGTTTCATAGACATTGTTGTCTATGACATAATCACATGAAGACTGGTTTGGTTGAGTTAATTTGAGCGTTTCAGTGAGTTCAAACACCTGCAATGAACTGATTCATAACTGAGTCAAATATTCATTTGCAAAGTCAGATGTCTTATGCTTTGGATGCAAACCGATTGACTGGAGTAGTAGATAAAGACCACACATTTAAAGATTTTAAAAACATGTCTGCAATTAATTCAAGCACTGAAAATGACAATAATCCATATTATCTTTGCAGCTGAGTTCAGTCTGACCTGCTGGTCTCATGTCAAGTGCTCGACTGTGATCAGGCCTGCGGACTGCATGCTTTATTTACCATTAGATGGGACACAGCTGTCTGCGGTAAAACTGCACTCATTTATGAGCACCATGGCAGGATGCTTATCTTCCCAAAGCTTTTAAGTGCAGGTATGGTTCCTTTCAAACTAAATTTACTCAAACAGGGACAATTCATATATCAGCTCAGATCATTTGTAATTTCCTCCATCTACTAAAGAGCGTAACAAAAAAATACGGCCAGATTAACAGTTCGTAACACTCAGCAGATAGACTATTAGGGATATTCATACTGATAGTTTAAACATAAGCTTAGCCTATAAACATACTGTGTACTAAAATGAGATTAGAAATCCACTGATGATATCCACTGACCGCCAGTTATTTTTACGCGGTTTGCATTAAAGGAACAGTTCACCCAAAAATGAAAATTCTGTCATCATTTACTCACCCTCAAGTAGTTCCAAACCTGTATGAATTCTCTGTTCTGCTAAACACAAAGGGAGATATTTAGAAAAAAGTTTGTAACCAGGCTATTTTGGTCACCATTGACTTCCTTAGTAGGAAAAAAAAAATACCATGGAAGTCAATGGTGACCCAAAACAGCCTGGTAACAAACTTTTTTCTAAATATCTCCCTTTGTGTTTGGCAGAATTAAGAAATTCAAACCAGTTTGGAACTACTTGAGCCTGAGTAAATGATGACAGAATTTTCATTTTTGGGTGAACTATTTCTTTAAGTAGTAATGTAGCAAAATGCACTTTAAAAAAGATGAAACTCAGTAAACACCTTGTTGTCGATGTATATTTTGTACAGGCAAGCAAATGAAGCCAGAACATTAACGCAACGTGCAAAGTTTCACGTGCCTGAAAACTATTCAATGATATATTCATGCGCATCTCATCAGTGAAGCCGGTTATTTGAATAGTGATAAATCTCCATCACCTGTTTTCAAATGGAGTGCCAGTTAATACACAGAGTCATAGATCTAATGACCATGGTTTTGCATAGCTTGTCAGTGAACAACGGCTGTGTGTAGTATGACTCTATGTGAAATCATGCACCTGATGGCATTTACAGCTGATTACACGACCGGCTTTACTGACAAAAAACACGCAAACATATCGGCTGATCAGTATCGATGCATCCCTAATAAATACTATGAATTAGCATCAAATGGCTTTCCTGAGGTAAATGCAATGTTACATGCCAATGTTTGCAAGCTGTTTTACTGACAGTAACTTGCAGCAAAAAGAGAAGACTATCGGTTCACAGGCTCAGCATGTGTCCGGCTGCAACACCAATCTGTCACGTCAATTTAAAGTCTGTCAAAATATATCAATTTAACTCCGTTATAAAACTGGCAGAATTTGAAATCATACCATAAAATATAACAATGTAGAAATATTATTGCGATTATTGGAAGGAAGCCTGCTACAAATATCGTTTATTGACGTTTTGTTCAGTCTCTTGACGTCCATTCAAAGCATCCCATTTCCCAATCCAGCCACAAAGGGTACCATAAACCGCTCTGTCCTGTGCTTTCCATATCAAAGCCCTCTGCTAACAGAGGTCACTAAGAGAACTCCGTCCTTTGTGCTGCGATGGACACGCACTGGAGAAAGCAGCAGGTTAACAGCTCAAACAATCAGCTAATAGTCTTAACTGTCTTTAACTCAATGACTCAATACCACTCAGATGCGACACTCTCCCTAGAGACACATGACAATGACAGATCTATCATTCTGAATGGAAATCATTACCCAAGACGATCTGCACAATCAAAGACTCAAGTGCTAATGGCTTTGAAAAGTGTAACAGCAACTTCAGACGTAAACACAGATATACAGTAAACAACTTTGATAGACATCACTCAAATAAACTCCCATGATAACTTGCTTGTCTAAATAAGTATGGATTTTTGTATGTCCAACAATAAAAATCTATAGTTGACATGAGACTAATGCGATAGGATCACTTACTGTCCTTGTTTCAGAAGGACTGTTGCTAAAATTTACAGGGTTTGAAAACGGGTGTTTTAAGTAACAGCTGCAGACGGGACTGTAAAGTTAATAAAAGTAAAAGAGCCAACTTCCATATCCAAGAAACACAAAAATCAGCAAATGTCATATAGAGGAAAATATACCAGACAATTTAATCATTCTAATATATGGGGAAAACACTTAATACAGTTAAAGGACAGCTGGAATATAAACAATTAAAAAGAATTTTTTTTGAAAATATTTATATTTATAAATAAAAGATAATATTTACCTAATATGTCATAGATTGATTACAGCAAACTAGTGATTCTCTCAACTGAAAGCACCTGGAGATTGCTCAATTTGCTGAAAGCTGTTGTTTAAAGTCTCTTTTTTATTTTAAATTAAAACTTGAAAAGAACCTGAAACGTGCCATGTCTTGTGCAAGACTTGTTCTGGATCTGAAGGTTTCTGCTGTCTGTGAGCATCAGATGTCTCTGATCCTGCCAGAGCTTCTGCAGCTATTGGCACTGAAAAAGTTTAACTGAAATCTCTTCTTGATACCCGAGTTTCTGTTGGCACTGCTCAGTTTTATGTAAAGCGGTGCACTGGAGAAATGGAGATCTGGTTTGCCAGAACCCCAGCAAACCAGATACTGTCTTCATACTGCATTTGTAACACTGAATGATTTTTACCATGACCTTTGACCCTATGAGCATACAGTATGTTCTAACTCTAACCATTCAGCAGAAGAACATGGTTGAGTAATTCATCAATGGATATGACAAAACAAGGAGTTAAAGTTCCAGTCTGTCAATGGAAGCTCATTAATACTTAATTATAGAAAATACTTTTGTGCAGACTTTGTGTGATGACCAGGGCTGTTTCTAAATATTAAAACAAGATCCTTATTGATCCGTTTTGGTATTTTTTAAATAAAACTAATCTCAAGATGTATTAAGTGAAAAACAAATACACAATAAATACATTAGGCCGTGTCTGCATTCAATTTTCTAGTTGTAGTTTTGTCTAGTAAATCAATGTAATTAAATTAATAAATTACGAAAACAAAAATGTTTTATTTCATTGCCTTGGTTTATTCAGATCTTGCCGTTTGATAATATAAACAAAATAAAGGTTTTAATGACATCCCAGTATGTTTTAAACTTTGTAGAGTTTAATTCAATAAAAATAAATAAATAAAAAAAGTAGTGATTTATGCAATTAATTAAAATGATATGATTATTTAGAATGCTCTTAAATAACCATTAAATCCACATTTAAACAGGATATCTTATATGTTCCTGACCATTTTTATTTTATTTTTAATATAAAGTAAGGTTTTTGCTGTAGAAATTATCATTATTTTACTATACTAATATACGAACCATCACTATATCACATTATTATTTTGCTGATGGTGTCATTCATTTAAACATTACACAATATACACTAAATAACTGTTCATTATTTTTGATCATGTCTGAAAATAATATTTTTTTTGTGCTAATATTCACCCACTTAAATGTACTTAATACGCATTGTTTGATACAGTTTCATTACTTTTAAGGGATACTTCACCCAAAACTGAAAATTCACCCTTATATCATTCCAAACCTACGTGACATTCTTTCTTCTGTGGAACACCAAGAAAGATATTTTGAAGCATGTTTGTTACAAAACAGTTAACATTTTTATTGACTTCCATTATATTTTTGGCCATACAATTGAAGTCGATGGGAGCTGAAACTCTTTAGTTACCAACATTCTTCAAAATATTTTCTTTTTTTGTTCCACCGAACAATATCAAACAGGTTTTGAATGACACAAGGTAGTGTAAATGATGACAGATGCCTACAGGCGCCTGTTTAGCTGCCTATGCCTATAGAAACGACCCTGGAGATGACTTCACTTTCGGCGTGAATCCTGGCTCTAGTGCAGAAACATCAGGCATTTAACTTCTAGACCTCACATGATGGAAGCTGACATTCCATTCCGGCTGAATCTTCACCAGCAGGACTCAAATCAGGTGAATATCTGCCCCAACCATGCTGCCATAATGGGAAACTTGTGTTGATCTTTAACTCTCTGAAGTCACACATGAAGCGGTGATGTAATTTCCAGAGGCTATCGTTCTGCAGTACAAGCCCTATCTGTAACGCATTGTAACATTGTCTATCAGTGGCCTAATCAGGTTAATGATTATATTTCATTAGCAGGACAGACTGACTGGTCAGTGGGAGCAGCTGCCACCCCTCACAAACATCTCAACCTTTATCCATTAGCCCTCATTAGATGTTGGGATGGACAGCTGTCCCTAGTGGAAGACACCCCCCTGGGCGGTCCAACCTCCCCTGGACTGACCTCTGCAGATGAGCCCCTCATTGTTTACAGTCTGCTTGCACACTCCACAGTGCTTCCCCTTCTTGAACGTCTTCAGCCGGAAGGTGTGGGAGTGGACAGCTTCAAACTCTTCAGGCTGCAGTGGAAAAAAAAACGAGGGATATTATGAAGATACGATAAATACTCTTACTGCTACAGCAGGACGATCCAAAAAATAAAAATAAAAAGAATTTTATCTTAACCAATCCAAGGAATCATTGTTTCAAACAAACTGCCAATGAAGTCTAATGCAATTAAAATACAGTAAAATTTACTTAAACATAATAAAGTTAAGTTTTTCACACAACATAAACAAGACAGAATAATAGTTTAGTGCTGTCAAACAATTAATCCATCCAAAATAATAGATTTTGTTTAAATAATATGCGTGTACACTGTGTATATTTGTAATGTATATATAATTTAGTGCTGTCAAATGATTAATCACAATTAATCTTATTAAAAATGAAAGTTTTTTTTTTTCACATAATATGTGTTTATCATGTATATTCATTATGTATGTACAGTATAAAAGCAAAATTTTTACCCGTTTACATAAGTATAGAAATTGTTGCTTTATCTCTCACAGTGCCTATATTTTTAAGTATTTGACATGTATATTTTTATTCTTTTATGTGTTCACATGCACAAAAGAAGCAGCTTATCTAAAGACAAAATGTTGAGATCGCCTTGTTCTTTTTTGTCTAAAGTGAAAATGCAACCCAGATCATTCCCAATGAAACACAGATCCTTATTTGGGAATGGTGCAGCTGCGTTTAGGTATGACTGAGGCAGCCTGTGCTTCACCCTCAGTAGGAGCTGAGAGGGGAGAGAGGGGCCATCCAAAAACAAGGGAGACATGGACAGGATTTGGGCCGCTGCAGGTGTGTTATGTAAGCTGGAACTGCACATTTGGATCTGACAGGCTCAGATGGGCTGTGCTCCTTTCAACAGACCCCCTGTTTCAGGCCTCCGTGTTTTTGATTTCCATTATGATGTCTGATGTTTCTTTTCCCTGCCTGGATTTAATGCATCAAGGGATACGAGCAAGAGGGTGGTAAAGAACTTAAATGAATTTGTTGCTAACATGCATGACGACTGGTAAAGAATGTTATTGATGATTTAACTTGTGACTCCTCTTCATGGGGATTTATGATATCTATGTTATGTTGCACATTTAGATTCACTGTGAAACCAACCTAAAATGCCCTAAAAACAATGCTGTAGAAGAAGTCAGCAAGACTACATTACTAGGGCAAAAAAAAAAATTTGCAGTACAATCCAGTGCACTTATATATAGGCTAACAAATAAAAATGCAATATAATTCCTAAAACTAAACTGAAAATAAAAACAGAAAACATTTTTAAAAAAAAAAGAAGAAAAAAAGTAAAATATGAATAAGAAATATAATGGTATCTGATTACACTAAAATAATACTGGTACAATCAAAGCATAAAAAAAAAATGCAAAAATGTTTAAGAAGGAAAATAATGGAAAGTATACAATAAATCATTATAGAAAAAAATTATTAATGGGTGTAATATCTACAATAATTAAATTACATAAATGTAGTTTAAATAATAATATTAATTATTATTATTATTATTAAAGTAATTAGTCTTAAAAAATACTTTCCTATGAACCTTAATGAAGTACAACTGCATCTTCCTGCAGTTTCAGCAGATTTGAGCACCATGTAGGTGGCTCTTCCCTCCGGCCGCCAGTCTAGCTTGGCAGGGATCTGATATGCCACGTGTCTCATATATTGAAATGCTGACAGAGCAGCACAGAGAGAGGAGAGGGAAGTTCAGCTGGCACAAGAGCTGGCCAATGTTTTCTGACATTTGGACAACAAACTCCCAAGTGTCTTCATTCTCTAACATTTGTCTGACTGAGCAACGGTAACTGAGCTCAGCCTTGCAGACATCAATTGCTGAATGAGGAAATTCCATGTAGTAGATCAGAACTATTGTATATGGAAGAAATGACAGACCTCCTTGATGCAGTAATGTAAGGAGACATCTAGATTTATGAACTGAGACTAGTTCAGGAAATCCTAGTCTAATTCTCAAAGGTTTGATTCGACAGTCAAGACATCCGTGGAATCTGTATCAGTTCTGTAAACATAATGCCAGATCATCTCAATTCTGTAATATTTTTAACGCCTTTATGATCCTCAATGGAAAGCAATGCTGTAGTCATGCTTAAGGGTTAATTACTTGACGTCTTCTCCCAAGAGAAGTTCTGGACAAGCCGAACAAAGATGGTTTAGCTGAAGAACGAAACTCCATGGGACGGTGTGACATTGACGGCTATGTGCCAACAATGACACAGTCTCATTTTTATTCTCCATCAGGACACGCCTCGGCACCAACTTAATGTGATTAGACTAATCTAATTAGCCAGAAACAATCAATGCACCGGGCAGGAGCCCCAGTCTGAGATCCATGAGTCTGGATACTGGATGATACCATCACAATCTACACATACAGATACTCTACAGACTGCAGTTTGTCAACTGTTTGTATGTTCAGCTCAGTTAAAACAACTAAAGACAATGTTCCTCATTTACTCACCCTCATGTTGTTTCAAATCTTCACGATGTTTTTAGCGAGTTTGTGGAAAACCAAAGGAGAGTTTCTGAACATTTTTCATTTTCAAGAACCAAAAATTAACAAAAAGTAGTAATCCATATGATGTTTTTTGTTACATGAAACAATACGAAATACAAAACGCACGAAGAAGAACATAATGAAAAAGAAACTGTATGTACTGTACGAGGTGGAAAAAAAATGAACTGTGTTAGCAAATAGCTGCGTAGGAGACAAACTATTTCTCCATCCACTCCTCTGAAGACTGGATTGAAAAAGAAAGACAGAGCCATCCAGTAGTGAAATATAAATATAAATAAAGAGTATTATAGTTGTTGTTGATGTTTTTGTAAGTAATCATGTTTATTATTTATTTATTTATTTATTTATTAGCAATTACTTAATCATAATTAAAAATAAATTTAAATTAAAAATAAAACAATATCAATAATTTAATAATAATAATAAATCAGTCAACAGTCAACTTATCAGTCTTATCAATAATATCAGTCAACTTACTGATATCAATACTAAAAATACTAGCCTATTAGCCTTAGGGAAAATCGACTACTTATCTTCTGCTGAAGCGCATGCATCATCAACAATGGTCAATTTCAATGCAACTCATCAACGTAACAAATGGCAGGAAGAAAATAAAAATGATTTGGAACAATCTGAGGGTGAGTAAATAATTCCAAAATGTTCACTTTGGGTGAACTAATCTGAAATCAAAACACCTTTCTTTTTTACCTGAACTCAACATACTTTCGAACATTGCTACATTTTTGCTTGTACATGCATTTGTACGTAAACTGATTTAGCCACAGGACATGTAAAAAAGAGAAAGGCCAGACAGGAAAATGTCTCAATCTGAAGCAGAGAATTAGAGTAGTCTGCAGAGAGTAGTCTGCACTCCTGACAGTGAGATGGGATCCTGTGAGCTTTTATTCACACAACTCCAAGAGGCTGAACTGAATTAGACTGAGAAACACTGACAGAAAGAATCTTGGCCCACAAACATAACACACTCCTCTACTTATACTCCCTTGTTTACTCTGAAAATACACACAAAAACATATCCCCAAAACAATACGGCCAGGCTCAGCTGTTATGCAATTGTTTCAGGACAATGAATGGGCGCTCTGGGATATGGGTTATTGTTGAGGAACGTTGTGGTTGGGGATGCAGGAATCATGGGGAGGGCTGGCTAACCTTCCACAGTCTTTTGAAACACACAGGGTTACGAATTACTCAATCCCATCACCCCAAAACACTGCCAGCCTTTCAAATGGCTCATCTCACTCTCTCAGATGGGCACAAAGGGCGAGCCCCCGAAGCTGGGCACACATCATCTCCCATGGCCTGCGTAACTGTATACACAGCCCCCTCGCCGAGACGCTAAGCCCCTGGGAAAGGCACTCAGCCTCATTCAGACGACCAATCCATACAGCAGACAATACAGCCTCTCACCCCAGAGAGAGGAAGAGGTGGGGTGGATCACCACACAGACGAAACAGGGCATGATGGGCTCCAGACAAGCAGCATGCAGACCAGTCGTTTCGTGACTGATTAAGAATTTCAGAGGAGAAGCAACAGGTGATCAGACACTGATAGCAGTCTATAGGGCCATATCACAGAAACATATTTTAATATTTTTCAGCCTTTCAAAACTACATGTTAACAAATCTGCAAGTACAAAGACAAAATGCACATAAAATAAACCTAAAAACAACCTTGAATAGTCAAGGTATATGTACAGTGGTTTGAGTCCTACCTCTCTGTTAGGTCCTTCAAGGTATTTTGGAGGGGTGAGGTGTCCAAGTCACAACATCTAGCTACTGGGATGCATCAGGGCTCAGTTATTGGACCACTTCTCTTCTCTGTCTACATGGCATAACAATAGGTTCTGTCTTTTAGAAACATGGTTTTCATATCACTGCTATGTTGATGAAACTCAACGCTACACTTCATCCCATCCTGATGATCCAGCGATAGCTGTTCACATCTCAGGATGTCTGACAGGTAATTCTTGTTTGATGAAGAACCATCCCCTTCAACTTGTCATAACCGAACTGCTTGTGGTTTCACCAAAACCATCATTTCATCACAATTTCACCATCCCACTAGGTGCATCAATCATAACTCTTTAAATGACAGGCAGAAACCTTGGAGTTGTGATTGGTGATCAGATTTACTGCTTTATCAGCTTTATACAACATTAGGAAGATCAGGGCCTTCCTTCCGGAACATTCTTGTTCAAGCTTTTGTTCTGTCCAGCCTGGACTATTGCAATACTTTCTTGACAGGTCTTTCAGCCACTTCTATCAAAACTCATCCAGAATGTGGCTGCAAAATTAGTCTTTAACGAGCCAAAAATAATGCATGTCACACCTCTTGCACTGGCTACCAATAGCTGCTTTTCTAAAACTCAAGGCAGTGATGCTAGCCTACAAAACAATGACGGACTCTGCACCACTAATTCAGACTTATATGCCTTCCAGAAGTTTGCATTCTGCAAGTGAATAGCGTATTATAGTGTCGTCCCAAAAATGACAAAATCAGAGTTTCACTTTAACTTAGGGTGACCATACATGCCAATTTCCCAGGATGCGTCCTGGCCATGATTTCTATATTGCCTAAAATACCTAGGTTTTGGTTTTGTTTGCCTGTGCAGACGGTGTATGACAGGGTTTCTCAAATCTTACCCTGGAGGTCCAACGCACTGCAAGAGTTTAGCTCCAACCCTGATAAAATCTACCTGTGATTTTCTATTAAAGACACTAATTAGCATGCTCAGGTGTGTTTGATTGGGGTTAGAGCTACTCTGCAGTGCATTGGACCTCCAGGGTAAGATTTGAGAAACCCTGGTGTATGACATAGGCTCCTTATATTTTTAAGATGCTCTAGAGGTACTTTGAATCAAAGCAATAGAGAAATCCTGGCCAGGACGTGTCCTGGGGAAATGGCATGTATGGTCACTCTACCTTAACTTTTCCCTGCTGGTGGAATGGCCTGCCCAGCTCCTTCTGAACATATCCAACATATCTATCTATCTGTAGTATAGCAAATAATATTTAAAATTATATTTTACAAAAACTTTAAGGTAACTTTATGGTCAATACACTCAATTGTGTAAATGTTTTTTATTTTATTATCTTCAAAATCATTGTGAACATATTAACACAGAATAAATACCAGCCTTATCTGTGGCTATCACGTCAGACTCTCCTCTGCATGCCGAAAGT
The DNA here is from genome assembly GCA_032357425.1 of Enteromius argenteus. NCBI lineage: Eukaryota > Metazoa > Chordata > Actinopteri > Cypriniformes > Cyprinidae > Enteromius > Enteromius argenteus. Next base: position 19,926,287 of record JAUCMR010000169.1, on the reverse strand, counting down.
TTTTCCCACGAGTGTACTACTATGAGCTTCAGCAGCACCTGGTCTCAGATGCGGTCACTACAGGACAACAATGATTCCAGATGGTGGTGTGTGTGAGGGAGACGCTGCTGTTAAGCCACCTGTGATTCTCTTTGATGGCTTGCTTTGAACTTGATGCGAGGGAAGAAGTTTCCTAGAGGTGCTGGAGGAGAAAGATAACATTCTATTCTCACAGAGCTGCAGCGGGACAGGACACAAACAGGAAGTGTTGTTCCATGAAATACAATGTGAAGCTGATTTCTAAGTAAACTATTCCTTAACTGAGCCATAGGTATCAATGTGCCTGCTACAACGCCCTCATTTATTTAATGAAAGCTTCATCCAGCAGGTCCAGACCACTCTTTTCATTCTGTCTCTCACTGGTTCTGACACACATTCACTTTCTCTCCATCCTTTCAGCTCAACCAGACACAGACCGGGCACACAGCCATCAGCTCTGAAGCAGGAAAGGAGGTGTGTTTCCATCATAAACTAACTCTGCTCAGGAGAGAAGCAAGCATGAGTCCTAAAAGATATTTGGACATTTTAGTCACACTTAAAATGTCTAAAAGTCACTGAAATAAAGCTAGATGTTAGATATATTTTAAATAGTTTCATAACATTTATGTTAATGTATACTGCTACTTGAAATATTGGATTTTTATGTCTAATTTTTTTATGGGTTTTTTTCCAAATAGTAGTATGCCGCATTATAACATGACCATCAAATTGCATATTTAATTTAGCAAGTCACACTGTGTTATCATCTTAATATTTAATATTTTGCACTTTTATTTCAAACTAAAATGTAAAATAATTTTGAGAATTGTGAGTCAAAAAAAAATAAATAATTACAATTGAGAAAAGGTAAATATATTAAATTGTATTGAACTGAGCACTTTGCACTGTTGGATACTGTATTACACAGTGCACAAATAGTAAGGAAAAGAAACAAACAAATTGCAAATTTAGAGTAGTATGGTAACGTTATTTCAAACATGTGTTTGATTTGAGCATTACAGTGTTTTATAATGCAACAACATTCATATACTTCTAAGAATGGGGCTGAAATGTGAGTCTGCAACTCAACAAACATATGGTCATTTGTTAAGGCTTCTGGTTTTATGTTCAAGTACAGTACAGAAAGCATTGGTCTCTCCATGTGAAAACCCCACCAAGCATCATGGGAAAGTGTCTGTAGGCGTCCAGTGAGGCGTGGTAAATACAGCCATTCACCTACAATCCTCTTAGCGTTTAATCTGTAAATTAACAATGTGAATGAAGTCATTGCAGGGTATTCAGATCTGCCCTTAAGTGATGGGAAATTACAGCAGTGGTTACTTAAACACCTCCTCTTAAAACCAGCGTGCTACAGTGGATCGGAGTGCAGAGCCCCAGCAAGCCCATCTCTAACGTGCACACACATTCCTAATGTATACGGTCACCTTACAAAGACTGCTCCTTCTGCAGACAGAAACAGTTTCCAAACTCGCTCCCAATTGTGCACTATACTCAGTGTTAGCAGTTTTGCAGACTTACTCTATATGGGTCATTTAAATGCACAATTAACGATGTTTCAAGTCCATATGCACTTATTATTTATGATGGTTTCATTTGGTTTTGATAAACTTTTACATGAATTTCAAGAAAGGTTTTAATATCATGACTTGTGGTGTAACCAAGTAAAGAGTAAATATTTTTATTTCCGATTTTATTTTATATTTTCCATATTTTCCTTACACCCTGAAATTCATCCATCCATGCATGCATTCATTCATATATGCATACATGATATACAAAATCAAGTTTTAATCACAAAGTCTGAATTCATTCACTCATTCCTTTTTACTTGTTACCATATTGCAAATGCTGTAACATCTACTATGTAGGAAACAGTTAATGAGTGAACAATTATGTGATTTCAGATACAGCCGGTTTTTGATTTGCTCAGTAAAGCTCTCGAAAAGAGCCTCCAAATGGCGCTATTTCATTCTCCCTGTCCAATCATTCAGCCTGGTTAAACATTACTCATTCTCATATATCTGCCTCAACATACTACGCTCAACACAACAGCTTAGCATAAATCTCCAAAACCCACACATACACTCACAGTCACCCTTAAAATTCACCTTATACAAATACACTCACCCTAAAGTCTGCTCATAAATCCTTTAAACACACACACAAACACTTAAAATCCACCCTCTTGATACATCAATCACTTCCTCCAACCATACCAACGAAAAAACACAACATCTTCACCTGCAAATGAACCCAAGGAGTTGGAAATGTGTGAGTGTGTGAGCTAATCCATGTAAAACATGACTTCACAGAAAAACCCATCCCTGTGTGTCCATATTCCAGTGCCAGGTTGTGTCCAACATTGGGCCTACATTCATTTACCTAACAGTCAAAAGCAACGCTCCTATTCTGCTGACCAAATATGGCTGGGACATGTTGCTGTGTGGTTGCTAGAGGGTGTTTTTGGTTTTTGCTTATTTCCCCATTGTATATGTGTGTATAAAAAGGCAAGATTCATTCAGTTAGGGGGTTTTACAGTAGGTAGGGTTGCAAAATATGTTAAATACATGCTATGCTATGCTAAAATAAAATAAAACAAAATAGTCTCAAACTCCATTCCTGGTCACATGGCGCCTCCAGGTTATATCGGATAGATCGTATTTACAAGTTCAACACACATGAACGGCATCACAAAGTTGGTCTTAAAAGTGGGAGACTCGAAATTTTATTTAAGCCTCAAGTTTCTAAGTTAGCCATAGACTAAAGATATGCAGCATTTGTATTGACAGTAAATTTGACTACTAAGCAATAGGCCTCATGGTTGACCAGCAACTGCCTAGGTAGAGTAACAATCCAAAACAGACCCATTAGTCCATTACCAGTCCATAACTCTTGATGTTTTGGCCAAACTCATTTTCACGTCATTAGCTCGTTTGGAAAAATCAGTGCTGAGTTTGATTATCATGCAGCAATTGACCATTGATCAACTGCGCACAATGACACTGAGAGGTTCCTTGACACGTCCTGTTAAGAACCATACACAAATCCTTCGATTTCTGGAACATGTAACCAAAACATTTCTTCAGTGATTATATTCCTTGTTCTTAACAAAATTCAGTATTTGGAAGTGAATAAGTGGTATTTGGAAGTGAGTATTTGTTAGTTGGCTTCTCATTTGGTGGTTGACACCATCAAACTACCTGCTATCCCTTTCTTGGCACCGCCTGATCAAGATCTGTAATACCTGGAGGAAAGCAATTCATCAGCATTCCAACTCATCTCAAGACCACCTGGAAATACACAACCTGCTCGCTTCCTTCAGCAGACCCTGAAACTTCCCACTTTTTGTACCTGACTTTGGTTTAAGGAGGTCTGGCCTCTTTGGGACTCCCACCCCCATCCATCTCACCACAATGTTTTCTTTCACAACGCTGCAATTCTTCTGCTCACAAAAACATTTCTCAGCAAGGGGGTCTGACCCCTGCCCTCGCCCCCCTCCCTTTCCTTCCACTCTTTCTGACCCCACATCCACACAAACACAGCGAGGACGTCTCGCTCTCTTTGCCCTTTAAAGAGTTCGGTGCACCGTAGGGGGTTCGATCACCACAGGATGAGCCCCCAGAGCATCTGAGGACAAGAGAAGCATTAAAGCACCGCGGACTGATGCTGCATTGATTTGAGGGGAAGGCAAATGACCCGGTGAATTGAAAGTGTAAGGGAGAACCCACAGGTCCGATCAAGTTCTGCTATAATATCCTCAGGAAACGGCATCCAAAAAACAGGTTATATTTGTCAAACAAAGTTTTTTTGAGTTAAGTCTGGGAACTGAAAAAAAATAAAGTAATATAACAGAGGTAAACTTCCTCCATGTGTCATATCAATCAAAAAAGACTGTCAAACATAATCATTCAGATTAAAGGTGCTGTAAATGCAAAATATGATGATAATTACTGTTATGTTGACCATAACAAATAAATGGGCAATCCAATAAATCTTTACTATAAAATAAAACAAATAAAAAATTCAATAAAATACTGGTTTTATTTAATGAAACCAAGTAAAAAGCTGATTTTTTTTTTCCATATATTTTTCAAAGTGTTTTTAAACAAATATCATGAATGTATTTATAAATACCATTAAGTTTTTGGAAAGTTGCGTTAGCCAATAATTACTTTCATGTTATGGCTTATAAATTACGTTATAAACGTGTAGTATTTTCTTACAAATTAAATTAAAATTAAATATAAACTAAATTAAAATTCAATTCAATTCAAATTATAATAGTAATACATAACAGTATGAAATACAGAAAAATATGCCATTTGTTATTATTAATAATAATAATAATAATAATGCAGTTTAAATTATAAAACAGTTCATAAGTCCAATGGACATCTGGGATATTTGTTACACTGTCCATGAAAAAGGGTTAAGCCTTTTTGATAGTCTATTGCAATCTCTTTGATTGCTCAAGAAATACAATGACAAAAACATACAATATTCTATATATTGGCCAATAAATGACAGAAAAAAAAAAAATTAATTAATGTATCAACTAATTAATGTTATTGATCAATATCCGATATAGTAATGCTATATTTCACTTCCCTACAACCTTAGAGATAAGACTAAATACTATAAAATATCACACCTGTCTCTGTGACAGCAGGATGCTATTGTTCAGCCAATCAGAAGACAGCTCTGCTCTTGTCAGCCAGGTTTGCTGACATGTTCTTGGCTGCCATCTCTTTCCAAAACCCTAGGTTTCAACTGCATTGACACATGAACGACTGATGATGGAGGAGCAACTCACTTTCATCTAAACATTCATGGGTCAAATGGTTACAATTGTTTTAGCATTTCAAACAAACTTCATACAACAGTGCTGTAGAACAAAACCCCTTCCATATGGATCGCATTAACCATTATCTAAGCAATCGACGTTGCCTAAATGTTTATATTAGTCGCACTCAAGGCCAGACATTCATTTACTTATTTATTATGATGTGTGTGTTTGTGTAGTAAAGGGATTTGGTCTAACCCGGCCAGTGTTGTGGACCAGGATCAGTCTATCCCACCGGGGCTCCTCAGGAAGAAGAGATGAAGTGAGGATGACAGACGGAAACCAGTTCCCATCTCAATTCAACCTCCTCAGACAGCTGGCACAGATCCACCGACTGTCTACCTCATCCCAGACAAACCTTTACATTACACCACACTACAGGGGAGGAAGAATCTCGTTCATTTTATTTTATTAACTACAAAGTCTTAATTACTAAACAACAAAAAACATGCACAAAAGGTTGTCTGCAGATATTGATCAGCCTATCCAAGAACAGTTCATTATTGATCCTGAAAATCTCAAAATTTCTTTGATCCATCAGGTTGATAGCCTTAGTGTATACCTACAGAAAATTGTCATAAAACTAGTATATTCACCCTCTTCCCCCATGTTTGTGGGTGGTCTTCTGTCAGTCTATGGTCCTGGGAAAATGAAGATCAGTATCTGAGCTGTTCTTATGATCAGTCTCTTCAGGATCCAGATTAAGTCATTTTTCCCAGGATCTGCTGAAGCCATTATTCCGGTTGGGATGTCACAGCCCAGAACCCCCATCACTGCCGGAACTACCCCGGCTTCACTTGACTTGTCACATTCTTCGCAACTTGTATTTCAGTCTTGGGCATTCATCAACGTTTTTATACTCTTGCTTCCTGATGTTACATTCACAATCATCTAACATATTCATCACCACCTACATCTTCAAGCTACTACAAACAACAGTAAGCATGGTGGAATATTTCTTGCTTATCAGTCTCAAAGTCCAAGAATAACATTTCTAATAATGCTTAAACTAGTCATATGAGAACACAAAATAACTGGTAGGCAGGCCCACACAGAGTCTACAAAAAGAAAACCCCACAGACTCGTAGTTGTTCTTCATTTAATGCCAAAAAAACATACACAAAGTTGCCTGACAGTCACTGGAAGTCTATATCATATAAAGCCTTAAAGCAGGCAGATATCCCATCATTCACTTGCTGCCAATGATGCCTTTATAGTGCATTAGGACTCCACATTACTGATATCCCATCATTCACAAGCTACACAAGGCTGCCAAGCCAAGAATACAAGCTACTTATTTGTCACCTCTTACAATATCTCACAGACAACTGACTGCTTTCTGAGCTCTGTGAATAGATACTTAAACATAGCATAAGAGCTGGAGTTACACATGAGGCTCTACATACACAATTATAGGGCTTAACAGGAAGGCATCAGTAAGAAAGTTTAAAGATTTTGAAAATAGTAAAAACAACTGTGAGAAACGTTCTCTAGCAGTCTAAAAACCTTTGTACCAAGTCGACAATGTATACTACCATTGGACTCACTATAAATATAAAAAAGTATTTATTTATTTGTTTTATATAATTTTTTATGTATTATTTCCAGTTGATTGGGATTTAGATTTTTTTAATTTGTTTTAATTAAATTTAATTTTTTGTTCCATTTTTAGTTGAGTTGAGTTGAGTTTATTATTCAACAAGGATGCATTAATTCTTCAAAAGTGACTCTAAAGAACTTCATAAAGATTTCTATATCTAATAAACGCTTTGTTCTTTTGAACTTTCTATTAATAAACAAAACTATTATACAGTTCCCACAAAAATATACTGAATTCTGAAGGATCATGTGACTCTGAAGACTGGAGTAATGATGCTGAAAATTCAGCTTTGCATCCCAGGAATAAATCTTAAAAATACTAAAATAAAAAAAAAAAAAAAAAAAAAATCTATATATATATATATATATATATATATATATATATATATATCACAATAGTATTCACACTATGAAATAAATGCAGCCTTGGTTAACAAAAATAGAGTAATGTCTCCACAAACCACTATAAGATGGCTTCAGGGGGTTATGAATAAAACAAGTTCAACATCACTCGATTTCCTCTCTTTCTTTCTCTCTGAGGGATGAAAGGTCAGAATGTGACCTCTTACTCGGCTGTGTGATGGTCACCTGCTTTTCATTTAGAGAAAAAAACTCTCCTCAGGCATTCCAATTTCTCTCTGTTGTTCTCTCATCCTTCTCATCCCTCATCTAACCTAAAAGCTTTTGATTTCAAAGAGGAGGATCCGGATGAGGAAATTACTCTCTTAATGTGATGTTGAGAGTGAAGTCTCTTAACCTGAAGCTGGTGTTTGCAAAGACACTGAGAGCTGCCCTTGTCAACAGACTGACTGCTGAAACCCTTCATCATTCTTCTTCACAGACAAACATTATGTTGTCCTTCTCATCCTTTACATATACTGCTGCAGATTCTCCATCCTGTAATAAACCGCATGTGTGAGCATGAGAAGAATTACTATTACGATATCCAATACTCACAATGTATTTGGGATTAATTTTCTGGTGATATCAAATTAAACGTGTATAAAGAACAACAAAAAAAATAATTAAATAAATCCCACTCCTGGCAAAGTAACAGCCAAAGATGTGGCACAAAAATGAAGTGCCAACTGAACTGATAAGTTTGTAAGTTCATCTGATTTCTGTAAATTAGTTGTAACAGTAACTTACATTTTACATGCTATAAAATAATTTCATAAATTTTACTTCCCTTTGTTAAAACAAAAACAAAAATCATTTAAAGGCAAGTCACACAATGAACTGAACATTATATTTTGAAGTAGAAAGACTGCAATAGAATTTTCTTGTAAAACATGCTCCAGTTATATGTTTACAACTTCAAAATATGGTTTATGGTGTATATAAAAAAGTAAAGAGAAAAAAAAAATGTTAGTTATAAATATAGCAGTTGATTGTTTTATATTATCTTACTGGTGCATGTAAATGACAATTAAATATTGCTAAATGAATTTTATATCCATTAGTAGCAGAGGTCAGTAAGATCTGACTTGATTATCCTTATAGGGGTCTTTCATGTTTGACAAAAAAAAGGTAAAGAACTGTAAAAGAGAACTTGTATACTGAAAAGACAATAGCATTTGTATCTCTTAAGGCTAAATGACATCCTGTTGTTCGTAACACAACAGCTCATCTCATAAATCTTATTCATGCTCTGTAATTTTACACTTTGTAAAAATAGCTTTGAGCAACATTTCGCAAGACTAAACCAACATGATCAGATCACAAAAAGGCATCCAATTCTATTACAGTATTAAAATGGTATTTTATGGCAAAAAAATGTTCAGAAGAACCATATTTTTTACTGCAGCCATGTAAGGCAGCGAAGGAAAACTGAGATGGAGTCAATCAGAACCTGTGTTTATCAAAACCAAATAAAGTTCTGTTTCACAGGCTTCGGTGACATGTATCCTCATGAAAATATATAGCGCAGACTGTGCAATGCAGAAAAATAAATGAGGGCTATTAGAAAGTATAGCAGCATTCTTCAGCATCTGTACAAAGTGAAACAGAGTAATTTACATCTCTCTACAGAAAGTACAGCGTGCCACTCTAAATTGTGCCAATTACAATGATTCACACTGGGCTCAGAGGCACGATAAGGAAACTAATACCAGATCTCCACCGATGGGGCTACAGACTTTAAATCACAGAGACTTTCAAATACTGTTCATAAGGAACTCATACAACCGGCAAACTTTCAAAGAATAATTCACTTTAAAATGAAACCTCACCCTCATGTTATTCCAAACCACTTTGCTATCAGGTTTTAATGTGTTTGTGGTTTGTTTGAACACAAAAGGAGCCATTTAAAGTATTTTCAATGCAGCTCTTGCCATTTAATAACAGTTAATTTTGACTATGGGCATGAAACTCCAAATAAGCACCATAAAACAATATATATAAAACCATAAAAACTGGCAGAAATAAAGATTATTAGTAAATAAGGACTTCAACTTTAAAAGACTTGGAATATACATGTACACTGCTCAAAAAAATAGTACATCCTAGATCTGAATGTAGTGCATCAGAGGGAATCAGACACTTAAGATTTGATCGGAACATTGAAACATGATGAGCTGAATTTCACAAAGAGGCCTCAAGACAACAGAAAGTCATAAATCGGCTCATGATACCCTGTTGCCTGCCTGATGCAAGCAGATCCAACAGACATTGTCACAGGACAGCTTGCAACATTAACACAAAATAATACTTATTGAGAATTCCAACTCAGGAAGGAGATTGTCAATATTAGGCAAATAACCAAGATAATGGTCAAAGACACAGGACATCATTATCATTACATGGGTAAAATGATTAAAGATTTTGTTGGATGGATCTCCATCCCCCAACTCAGGACCAGACTGAAATTCCTGATGGGATCTTTAACCTCTGGTCTTCACAAAACTGCCCTCACGTTCACAGATCTGGCACAAAACTGCTTTTTCATGCCTATCCAGGCTTAAAATACACTAAACCGGACTTAAATCACTGATATGCATAACTGCATATTATATGTAACCCACAGCTTGAACTATCATGTGTTAATCACTCATTGTATATGTATTTTGAATAACTATGGAATGGCTTATAGTTTAATATCCGTGTTTAGTATGGTTTTGCTTCAGTCTTCTTACTTGAAATGTTTCTTCCCACCAATTCGTTGTCAGATGTATCATATTCATGTTATAGAAATCATGTCCAAAATTATATTCTGCAAGAGCGGGAAAATTCGGACTATGTGACTGATAAGAAAACATTTGGATTTATGATTTGGGAGAAGTATCGCCACACCCTGAGCTAGAATGATATCTATTGGTTAAAAAAACAAAGATGAGTTTAAAAGCTCAAGACACTATTCAAATTACGCACTTAGCCTCAGCTTTTAGCCTCAGCTCTTAGTCAAGTTTCAACTTGCTTTTAGTCATGATTTTCATCCCGTTTTGCAATCTTTAAGAGCCGTTCCAGTGGCTCCAGCCTGCACACCTGCTGCTGCCTAGCCACGATGAGTTACTTTATTTCTTTACTTTCTGTTCTTTCCGTGAGAGTTTGTGTAAGTTAAGTTTTGCCTGCCGTGTCTCCAAGTCTCCGACTGCACTGCATCAAATTTCAAACGGACCGCCACACGCTTCTCCTTCAGCCACCGCCCAATCATCGGCCTCCCAAAACTTTAACAATGACTGACTTCCAGCCAATCAGCAAAATAGGGAAACCCCTTTCTGCAGCAAGGACCACAGAAGGAATCCTGTAGCACAAAGACAACGCAAGTACAAACCTCCAGATTCAGGCTGAACTGGTGGAGTTAATCTTTTGATTGATGGTTGTTCAAGTTGATGCAATAGCACCTATTGCTGTAAAATTGGGATTTCACATTTT
>JAUCMR010000169.1:19875165-19902351 GCA_032357425.1 Enteromius argenteus | reverse complement strand
TCACTGTTCTCAGGTCAAATATTTATATGCGATTAATTTCGATTAATTAATTACAAAGCCTCTAATTAATTAGATTAATTTTTTTAATCTAGTCCCGGCCCAAAAAAATATAGATTTTGTGTTTGAAGCAGGAATAATGCTATATTATTGTACTATATAATATATAAAAAGTTTAAATTATTTATATAAATATTTCAGTTTAAAGGGAGGAAACTGTTACATTTATACTAATTATATTATTCTTAACTTTCCACTTGTTTGGCAGTACAGATGAACAATTCAAGTATAACCATCAATCACTTACACAGCATATAAACCACTCCACAAGCAACCAAAACACTGCACCAGCAGACGAAATATTACAGTCATGCTGCAGTGCAGGAAGATATACTGATACTGAACACAATATCATCATCAATGCAATTTAGCCCAATTGTTGGTTTAATTGAAATTGACCAGCAAAGACATGAGGTAAAGAATGTGAACGGCCTTTCAATTTCATCCGTTAAGCTTGCTCAGCACACTGTGGGAAAAAAAAGAAAAAAAAAACGGTGAGAGTGCCTGTGCTTCATGAAATTGGATTTTGCATGTGTGTGTGTGTGTGTGTGTGTGTGTACCCTAGAGCTGATTTTTTTCTATATATATATATATATATATAGACAGATAGATAGATAGAGCACCACAAACCAATGTTACACTCGATCAGTCCCATATAAGCAATTCCCTCTTGAAAATGAACAACTCCCTCCAGAATAACTTCCATGGGCTTGTTTTCTGTGCACACAGCAAAATGACAGACTCGTTTTTTGCATTTTAACTCTCTCTCATAACTCATAACAATGTCAGTACAGGAATGTTGAGGTCTGGCAAACCACCATGACATCATACAATGTGCTAAGACAATGATTTGAAACACCCTATATAGACATCTTCTACTCGTACTTCCATATATTCAGCTCAGTTTACTGTATATTACACTGAGAATAACATTAAACCCAAGCAATATCACTATCGGCACATTAATACAACATATACAAATAGACGCAAATGTAAACATCACATCAGTGACTGATGAAACCAATTCCTCTTTCACCTCCTCCTATTGATCCTCAAGCCATTCGGAGAATTGGAGAAAAGGAGATATATGGCCAGCGTCTGACTAATTAATAAAAATTTCCCATTCAAACACTCCAGATTTAATCTAAGAGGAGCTGCGGTGAAAACTTGCATCGAGGCATAAAATACAAGATATTTAGCACAGGAACGTATGCGGATGTTATACTAGTAATATTTATTTTGATTTTTACTTTACTTGTTTTAGTCAACTTCATTTCGCAACATAGATAAAACATTACAATACATAATTATTTGTTCTGCACTTTCAATCTACATTATTGAATTGTTGTTTTTTCCTCTGATTGAAATAAAAATTATTATTTCAAGGTAGTGCTGTCAAACGATTAATCACATACGAGACAAGTTTCTTTGTTTCCATAATATATATGTGTGTATATATATGTATATATAATATACAGTAGTTTGCAAATATTCACATGTATTTTCATTTCTATATTTATATTCATATAATTTATATTAGAAATAAATATATTTCATATTTAGATAACATACATTTCTGAAATATATACATGCATGTGTATGTATTTATACAACCATAATGAATATACACAGCACACATACATACAGTATACTATATAAACAAAAACTTTTATTATTATGGATGCAATTAATTACAATTAATTTTTTGACAGCACTATTTTAAGGCCATCTTGATAATGTTGCTACTGTTAACTTTACTTTTTTAAATCAGTAAATTGAAATAAAATTTTTAAAAAAATTAAAAAACAAACAAATATATATATATATATATATATATATGTGTGTGTGTGTGTGTGTATATAATTTCAAACAAATAAATCAATGCTGTAATAAATACTGAATATTATCAACAAATTGGAAAATATTATAATATATGTACTGTTATAAAATAAGCATAATAGAATTTATGAGATTGTTTATCATTTTACACACATTTATTCGAGAAAAAAAAAAGTGGAAAAAACCTCCATTATTCTGAAATGCATGACTATTCTGTTAATCAGCCTAAAGGGCATGGTTATCATAAGCCAATGCCGATTATCCCAAAATGGCTCACTATGAGGCAAAACATCATTTTATCACCGCTGAACACTCTCAGACTGAGGCAGAGGGAGAAAAGAAAATAGGAAGAGGGGATTAGCCAAAGTATCCTGGGCCGGGCCGGCCCCACAATGAAGCTTTAATTGGACTCCTTTTGTCTTGAAATTGAACATTTCTGTGTGGCCCTTTAAGAACCTGCACAAAGGAGGGGAAAGGGAGGGAAAGAAAAGAAAAAAGACAAGGAAAACGAAGAAGAATATCCTCTTGAACTCTCTTCACTCAGGATATTTGGTAGCAGTGTCTTATCAAAGCTCTGAGATGACTCATGGGGTCTCTTCCTCCACCTGAACACTGCTTATTTAAACCCGCTATTGAATGGAAGCTAATCAGAGAGAGTGTGGGAACTCAAGCATATACAGCCTAACAGAGACTCGTCCTCTCTAGGGAGCAGCTATGCCAGGCAGCGTTTTTGCATTATTAAGAGTAAATGGAATCAAACTGGTGCAGAATGATTCACAAAAGAACTATTTTCTTAATGGGTGTGTTAAAAAAAGACTCTAATATTTGTCTTAAAGAGACATCTAGTGCACTTACTAACTGATGTTTATGACAACTTGTAAGTAAATTAAAAACAGCATTAAAAAAGATCTGAAAAAATAAATAAATAAATAAAATAAATAAATACATACATTCGTAGTAAAAAAAAAAGTAAATTAAAAAAAATAAATAAAAATTTAAATACTATTATAATAATACTAATATGCCATAATATATAAATTAAATTAAAGTTTTAAAAAGACGACACTAAAACAAAAATAATCTGCAAAAAAAATAATAATAATTAAGAAATTCATATTTAATTAATTAAAAAAATAAATACATTTTTAAAATACAATTATAAAATCTAATTATAATAATACTAATATTCCATAATATAATAAATAGTATGGCATTAAAATCACAAAAAAAAAAAAAACCTGCAAATTTTTACTAATTTAAATCAGACTTTTTTAAAAAAATAATTAAATACAAAAATAATTTTTAAAAACAATTATAAAATACTATTATAATAATAAAGCGTGTAATTATGACCTAGATAGACAGACATCCTTGTTTTATTTCTAATAGAGGGGGGGTTTTAATCATCTCCTGAGGATTTCCACACAGTGATAATGCTTGAACAAGAGGGGCATAACGGGGTCACGATAGCTTGACCCCCAGACTGCCATGTAATTATCTACACGTTTAATGAAGGTTGTGCTTGCACATCCTCTCCATTAAGAAAAAGAGAATGAAGCAATGAAAAGCCATAAAGGGTCTCAGGCAGTAAGCTGCTCTCATCCTTCATTTAAACACAGTCCATTGTTAAGAGAGGTCTGGCGGTTCCTCGTGAGAATCTGGGGGGTGTCAGAAGACGCTGATCGTCTTGTACAATACCAAACTTTAGCAAATTTAGCAACCATGCACAACGAAGTAAGAGACTGCTATGTTAATCTTTTTTATATCACGAGCATAATAAAATAAATAAATAAAGATATTGGTTATAACACATGCCATATTTAATTGGCCACATATATTTCTGCTTTTTTAAAAAAAAAAAAAAAAATGCAATTACAATTTTTTTATTTTTTATGCTATGGCAGAATCAAAGAACAGAATTGCAAGAATTGCGACTCACATGTACGATTTTTTTCCCTCTCTCTCATATATGTGTTTATATCTTGCCATTCTGAAATTATATCTCACAACTCAGAAATGCAACAAAAAAGTATTTTTAGTGAAGTAAAGTAAAATGTGCAACTTTCTATTTTTTTCCCATTGCAGAAATGATCTTCTATACAGTTTTTATATCCATGTATCAAATTCAATACATAAACATACATAAAAATTCAGTTTGAAAATATTATGATGACATCACAGCTATAAATATCGATTTCGAATGACACTCTGTGTTCAAAGTAAAAAGATATTTTTAGACATTTTAAATAAACCAAATATATTTTTTTACAAGAAAAGACTAATGCAAAATGCATCAGAATTTAAATTTCTTAAACGTTATCACACATACAATAAAAGACAAAAAATAGATACAGAGTAAAATTAGAATGAACTCTAAGCAGAATGTTTGAAGCTCATTAACAGACTGAAACGCATTTCCTGCACTGCTGTGAGATGCGTGTTTGTTTCTGGTTCCACGGTACTCATAACTGCTGTGTCTCTCCACATTGACGAACGGCCGAGGGGCAAGTACGGCTGCCAGGGGAGCATTTTATGTAAGAGATAGCTAATCCCATTACTCTCCTAGCTGGAACATAGCAGCGTGCCGCACTGCCGGAGGCTGAGAGGTTTGGCCCGTGACTGCTGTATTACAGTGAGAGAGGGAGGGAAGAGCCCGTCCCACCGTAACCTCCACGGATGACTTTAAATCACTCACACAAATATCATCAATGTTATTCTGTGAGAAAGAATATTGTGTCTGTGTGTGCATTTAAGAGAAAAACTGCCTGATAGTAATACTCACTGTATGAAGGAATCAAATAAACATATTCTGAAACAAATAAAAGGCTCAGTGACAGATAAGGATGTGTAAGATATCATCTGTATTCATGTTGGTACTAATAATAATAATAATAACAAACCATTAATGATGATTAATCGCATCCAAAATAAAAGGGTTTTCTTTACATAATGTGTGTGTGTGCACATTGTTTATATTTATAATGTATATATATAAATACACACATGTGCATGTTTATATATTTTTAAATATTTACATGTATATTTATTTTGTATAAACATAGAATATTTATTCTTAAATATATACATGCATGTGTGTACAAACATAATAATATACAAAGTACACATTATTATTACTTTACATATTATGAAAACAAAGACTTTTATTTTGAATGTGATTAATCTTTGACAGCACTAAAACAGAACAGAAAAAAATACCCTTTTTAGCAAAAATAATTGAAAATAATTTAAATACATTTTTTAAAAATCTTTTAAATACAAAAAAAACACAAACAATGTCCGCTTAAAAATTTCAAAATGTATGTCTTAAAAAAAAAATAATAATAATAAAGTTTAAAACCATGACTGACCTTTCCATTTCATGAAAATCATATTATTTGAAATAAAATATAAAATAAAAAATTATATAAAATAGAAAACCTTATGTATTGGTAATGGATATGTAAATAGATTTAAAAATATATTTTAAAATATACAAAATATTATAATAATAAAAAATATATTTTAAATAAATAAATAAGAGCATTTAACAGAATCATGTAATGGTTTGCTTGTCCCATGACTTCTTGAGTTTTGTTTCACATCCACCAACAACTTTGTTTTTGCCTCTCCAAATCAATCTTTAACCTTTCAATGAGGCTTGTTGTTTTTGTTGTTCTCTCCAGTCAGTTACACCACCAAGACATTTTAACATGTTAATCATTCAGCATTTTTTTGTGTCTTTGCATAACTTAGAGCCAATAAAATCATACACAGTTCCAGTAAAAAAAGCATTTCGTCACTGACCCAAAAATACCAAATGTCAATTGTCACTAAAAGCTCACAACAGAGGAAACTAAAGCCGTACCATCTCTTGCCTATGAGCGATTTGAAAGGTCACTGTTTTGGCCAGTTGCTCAGCAATACCATCCAGTGACTGTGTAAAAGAGGCTGTTATTTTGATCCACAGTCTGTGTCCATAAACCCTTCACTAAGAGGCAGAAGCTCCAGCAGGACCCGACCTGGAGACATGCCTCACTTGTGCAGACATGCTTCACTTGTGGGCTTCTATAGTGTGAAGTGCACATAAAGAGCATCCTGAGGGTTAAATAGACTCTCTGAATGACCTGCAGGCACTGTGACCAGGAATTTGAGACATTCACAACACAAAGCCATCAAAACAGTTGTGCCCAAGCCGTGCACGGCACCGTCAAAGCCCTCCGGCTTTTCATGGATCTGTCATCTGACTCTTTGTTATGGTCTGTGCTTCTAACCTTTGCCGGTGAACTCTTGTACATCGGCAGCTTATTTCCTCGGACCAACATGACTGGCGGCAACTGATGTTAATGGACAAAGTAGACAATGTGGCGAAGATTGCTAATGACAGAAACACTACTTTAAATTCCTACCCCCAATGAAATAGGATTTCATTTGGCCTTTAAACTGAGCAGCAATTACAATGCACAGAACTGGTAAAACATAAATTTGTAGGCCTAACCTACAAATTATCTGCCAAAAAGCAGATCTAAGACGCAGATGAGTTTGTTTTTCATCAGAGTAATGTATTAGTACATCACTTGCTCACTAGTGGATCCTCTGCAGTGAATGGGTGCCGTCAAAGTAAGAGTTAAAATAGCAGATAGAAACATCACAAGTGATTAAAGTAATCCAAAAACTGTTGTTTGTTATAAACAAAACCATCTTTAAGATGTTATTACTTCAAATGTCACTAAAATAGCAGCCAAAATAATCCATAATATTGTTTTTTGTCCAGCGAAAAAGTCATCTTGTCAGAATCAGGAAAGTAATATGCAAAAATCAAGCACTATTTTAAAGTAAAAACAGTCTTTTTGAACTTTGAACACGACCTTTTTCACTGGAGAAATATTATTATGAATTACAAACTCAATATATTGACCAGAAGCAAAAGTGTAGAGTTAAAACACCTTAGTGATTGATTTGTTTCCTGCAAACATGCAGTTTTGCACTTCACAAGATGTTAATTGATGGACTGGAGTGGTTTGGATTTTTATCAGCTGTATCTGACGGCACCCATTCACAAGCGATGCTAAATTTCTCAAAATCTGTTCTTATGAAAAAACGAACTCATCCACATCTTGGCATGAGAGTGAACAAATTTTCATTTTTGGGTGAACTATTCCTTTAAAATAATAATACAAACCTTTTTGTTCAAGCCATTTTTTAGCAATTACAGCGTAATTTCCAAGTACGCAGATACTTGCGCTCCACCAAGATGATAATAAATAATGAAACCAAACTGTAGTTTACAAGCAATTTGATACTTATTATTCTATCCTAGAGACATCATGATTTTAACTGAATTGCACTGAACAATCCTGTCCCACTTTGAAGTAGCCAGAATTCAGTTGTGACTAACTTGACAACCTTAAGCATACAAAGTTTGACGTCCATCCGCAAACAAAAGTATTTAGACAACACAGGAAAACTATGATGCACCACCTCCAAAAAAATAAAGGCGTAAACAATGAAGGAAGCACTGGATTGGTCGGTTTAGTAAACAGGAACATCGTCACTGGTTTGTAGTTCACTGAAGCCCTGTCTCGTAATACACCTCACTGACAAGTCTGGACTTGGAGTGTGTTGGTTACACTTTATATCTTGTTTTCCTTTACCCAGATTCAGAGCTGATAAGATAAGAGCTGAAAAACACAGCCTGAGGGGAAATATGCGTCATGTATTTTCACAGTCATAATGTCATACTGAAAGTACATAAGCTATATGGAAATAAAATCAAAATGCAACAACATTTATTTCTAGTAGGCCTACTAATTAACCATAATAAACCCTTTCCCTGAGACTGTAGTGTCCAAAAGTTTAGACCACTAGTAAAAATACATTGTTTTCTATACTCATTGAATCACCACATGGACTTTTAATATGCTACATGGATTAGTATGCTAATGAATCCTAATAAATGCTAATAAAGCCGCCTTCATTCGCTCATAAATAAATATTGCCATCTTGCAAGTTTTATTGTACATACTGTAACAAATCTCTAAAATATATCTTCACTCTAGAATTTCTAAACTTTTCCATGATTTAAGAATTTATTCATTATTATGGCTAGACAAGTTATGAATAGAAATCTGATATTCAGCCCAATATAACCCTGTGAGAATACTATTTCTAATATAATACAGCAATTTTCATTAATTTATACAAAAATATATTAAAATATATACAACCATTCAAAAGTTTGGGGCTGGAAAGATTTTCAAAGTAAAAAAAGCTGCAGCTATTTGTACAGTGAAAACAGGAATATTGTCAAACATTGTAAGAAAAAAATATTTGCTGTTTCAATCTAATTTTACTATATATTTGTTTTTAAATATGTAAATGTAATTTAATTTAATCCAAAGCTACATTTTAGCAGCATTTATTCCAGTCTCTAAGAACATCTTAATCTACACAAAAAGTTTAATATGATCATTTTCAGATTCGTGGATTTGTGAATTTCTTTTACATGACCTAGAAACATATGAAACAGAACATAAAATATTTATTATATCTTTAATATATCTTAATTTTTTTAGAATTTTCATATTTATTTAAAAATATTTCTTTATTTTAAAAAAAAAAAAAAAAAAAAATATAAAAAAAAAAAAAAAAAAAAAAAAAAAAAAAAAGCCTAGACCCAAAAAAACTATATTTTTCATGCAGTTTCAGATTTTGAACCACTCTGTACAGTATGTATTATAAGCTCTATTTTTTCCTCATTTGGACATAATTTTCACTAGTCTTTCATCTGCAATGCCACCTTTGTTAAAGCTAGAGAGGTCAACAAGCGACTCACCGTCCAGAGGGACATCACACGGCCTTCTGTGACAATTATCCCGTCAGTTTAAGAACCTCAACAAGTCCAACTTCGGTTTTATCATACAGAAGAACTGAATTGATGCATTTACAGTCCCGTTTCAGCATATACATGTATCCCAGCCCTCCTCAGCAGTGCACACTGAGAACAAGAGCCTGGATGTCTGGCCTTTGTTCTGACATATTTCCTGAGCTGCATTGTTAGCCATGGAAAGGAAACACATGCATACTCACACACACTTTTCTGTGAGATTCTCCCAGGGGGATGCGATCGTCGGACAGCATGCGGAGTACTAGGAGCCCAACATTGTTTTTCTTTCCTTCACGCTTTTTTCAGAGGTCAAAGTTTAACCTGTGTCTCACACAGAGCTACAGTTAAAGAGAAGACTCTTAACATTCATGTTGATCATTGACAGAAGTTTCCAAGCCGTCTGACCGGACCGCCAAACCCCCCTTGCTCTGACATGACATTATTAGAATAGGAGGCCTTATTTACAAGTTCTTCACAACAGTAACTAATGAGTGTGTTCGACTCTAGGAGGTCAAAAGCCGAGGTGTGTAAAACATAATTAGCTGCTGTCACAACACAACTCAATGAACGTGAGGTACTCGCATCTCTATTTAACACATTTTATGTTTAAATTCAGATTTCCCACCAAAATCAGTACAGAAATCCAGTATCTGGATCTGATGCAACAACAAGGAAAATTAAATGTGCAGCTACATATTAACAAGCACCGCTAAATATAAAGGACGGTTTTAATAAAAACATAAAATTAAAAAAAAGAAATTAAGTAAGAAAAAATAAGTAATTAAAAACTCTTGCATTTTTGTTTCCTCAAATTTGATGAAAAAGATTTTATAAAATTCATTAAGGCTGTTCACATGAACATTTTTACTAGTGATTTCAAACTATCTTTTACACAAAATAACATTAAAAACGGTTTAGTTGCTTAAAAAAAGATTGCATTTAGTAATAAAATAGAATTATAAATATAAATATATATACACGTGTGTGTGTGTGTGTGTGTGTGTGTGTGTGTGTTAATTAATGTATTTTATCTATAGTTGTAAAATTTGTAAAAAAATAAATAAATAAAATTAATTAATAATGCACATTAATATAAAATAATACACATTATATAAAGTATATTGTATATTCTGTATAATATTATATTATATATATATATATAGATATATATAAAAATATAGTGCTTTTATATTTTATAATATAAATATAATATAATAGTGTGTAAATAGTGTGTGTGTGTGTGTGTGTGTGTGTCTGTGTTTACAAATATAACAAAAAAATAAAATCTTAAATGAATAAATACATAAATATATAAAAAATAAAATACATACAAATAAATAACCTACTCTGCTCTAGTCTACTTAGCACCTGTATTAGTGCACCCCTAGTGGTCAGGACAGGACAGGACAGGACAGGACAGTACGTAAGCACTACTGTAGACAAGTCTACATCTTTAAAAATAACCCACTTAACACATTTCCCATGGTTACCAGGGAGATACATCTATAAATCTGTACCAAGGACACAAAACATCAAAAGGCTGGTCGGTGGGAGACTGTGGTTAAGTTTGAGCAGAGCGAGCACAGAGCTTGGACCTGCATGCACAAGCTCCTCAAACCTTCCTGCATGCACTTTCAACTGCCATTAGCAGAATTAGCATGGGGTGAAAGTGTCAGGGGCGAGAGACGCCCCGAAATTTAAAGGTTAGACGGGTCACAACCCCATAACCGGCAGCAGGGGATCTCTTTAATGAATGCCCTGACCACCTCAACATCACCTCCTATTCAGTTCAAGCTTAAATTAAAGTGAATGCGTAGCGTCTGGAGACAGAAAGACAGATAGAGGTGCGTTATAAGGGACAGGTCTTTTCTATGCACCGACAGGTGACACATCTGTGGGCAGACTCGTCACAGGACATTTTGTGAACACGTCCTCCATTAAAGGAGGTAGATTTACTGTCCCCTTGAGCGGAGACCATGTTTTCATTTAGAGAAAGCTGTGTGACATGCTGTCCCGAGGGGTGAACATCAAGCACCTGCCTTGACAAGTCAAATTCACACACACACACACACACACACACACAGTAGCCTATGTATCATTATATTGGATTTGTCAAGCTAACATATTGTTATTGCACAAAGTTTGGATGTGTTTTTAATTGCTTAAAAGTTTTCAAGCAACATCCACAGACTCTGCAGTCCTTTAAGTGGTTCAGATTATGGATTGCCTGTCAGAAATCCCTCACAAAACTAAATGTAATAATTGGTTGTAGATTTCTCCCTCTGCTGCAATGGTTTTGTTTTCTATTCCACATATTCAAGCTGTCCGCAACACTCAGTACTGACAGACACATGACGAGTAAATGGCATCAAACGTGGTTTGACACATTAATGCACCATTTGTGAATCTGGACTGTGCCGAGGGGAAGATTATCAGAGAATATCGATATTTTGTTTTAGTTTTAAGTTTTTTAAAGTTTCTGCAAAGCTTTCTTGATGGTGCATCAGATTTTAGTTGGAGAGCTGCCATCTGCACTTTACTACAAAGCTACGGGGGCTTTGGACTGGATAAGCATCTTTTTTTAATGAACCCTTTGAAAACGTACATGTCTAAAATGTTATCTTTCTACAGGAACCTCTTTAAGCTGTGGAGTTTGTTTCACGTTCATTGGGTTGAAAAGTCACGTTCCCTTCACTGATTGCTGGAGGAGCCTCTGATACTTGGAGCTCACTTGGATGTATCTGACAGCTACAGTTTCAAAAACATGGTGTTACAACTTTGGGACAAATGTTAACTTTGGCTGGGCCAGATTTGGGTAATGCAGAGGTAACATCCCAGCACCTGGACATTAAATCTGTCCGGTTTGTTTATATCTTCTTGTGTAAATTAAAAGCAGAGCTTACAGCTGAAGAGTGTCAAATGCTGAAGGTCTATTATTCTAAGGGGAGCACCCCCATGGACAGGACTCATTTCCTAGCTTAAAACTCTTAACCAATTTAGAGGGGTGCACAGGTCTTTTATTAAAACCTTGGGAATCTTTATGGTTTGATTTATTGCCAGCTAAGGGTAAAACTTTGTATAGGGCATGTGTTATGGTTTATAACAAAAAAAAAAAGACTAGAAAGTAAAGCTGATACACAATGGTGAACTTTTTTTGGTTTAGATGAAACTGTAAAACCTGAGTGGAGATCCTTGTACAAGCCACCTTTATCTAAAAGGTTAGGGGACTTACAGTGGCGAGTACTTTACGGCATCATTGCCATGAACTCTTTTATTTCTGTTTTAAGTCCAGAAGTTTGTTCTACATGTCCGTTTTGCCCCGAAAGGGTAACAGTGTTTCATGCCTTTGTGCAGTGTTGCAGGTTGAGACCTTTATTTGTGGTTTTAAACAAACTTTTTGACTCATTTTCTGAAGAGACATTTATTTTGGGTTTTTAGTACAGACGCAGTATGAGGTACACTTCTCAATTACCAAATTTTATTTTGGGGGAAGCTAAGTTAGCAATCTATATTGGCCGGAAAAGCAGAATTGAGAAAAAGTCCTGTCAAAATGTTGTTGATTGTTTTTTAACTTCAGTAAAGTCATGAGCGTTGATTGCATTGTTAGTTAATACATTGGTTAATGTTAACAAATGACTACTTATTGTAAAGTGTTACCGAAAAAAAGTTTACAAAGTAGCTTATTAGTTCATAATTAGAACTGAGAAAGAAAGAAAGAAAGAAAGAAAAAGAAAGAAAGCAAGAAAGAAACAGATGGTGTTTCAGGTAAAATTGTCATTTTTAGTCAAAAAACAAAATCACAAAATAAAACTGACTTAACTTAGACTAAACAAAAGCACATCCTTAAAGTAGGCATTACATTAGTGTAAATAATGATAATATATAAAATTAGAAATAACGAGTGATATAATTTTATTTTGGGTGAACTATTCCTTCAAAGGTGAAGGATGTAATTTATGCAGCACCAAAAATGTGATATTTTAAACATGTGTATTGTTTTGTATTTTATCAGCAGTCAAACTTTACTCACAGAACTAATTGGGCCATTGTTGTATTTGCTACAACAATTAGATTGCAATTTTGTTTGGTGCCTCTAGTGGTACAGAAATCACACACGTCATCTTTAAGTTAACTACAAAACATGTCCACATGTCTGACAGGACTGTGAAGGAGGTTATAAATAGAAACTCTCTCTCAGAACAGACTGTTCCTTGCCCTGGTCAGCTGTAAATGGGCCGGATGTGAACCTGGGTGCTGTCAGTGAGCATGATGGGAAAACACACATGCACAGAGCACAGGAAACACACTGTCCTCACCCGCAGGAAACATTCCAGCTTGACAACAAAACAACCTGCTGCAGCTAACTATAGCAAGCTCTGGCTGGGGCTCCTCCTGCTCTCGTGACTGTACAGAAAGAGAACCACTGACAGAGTCTCCTGAGGGACACCAACACACTGCAGCATAAACAACCAAACACTAGCACTCAGCTCACACATTCACATACACTCTGAACACTCAGATCTGATTTCAAGAGGACTTTCTCCAATATCATGACCACATACATCAGTAACTAACTCTGTGTGTTGCTGGAAGATAGATAGAATGACAGAATGATAGACAGAAAGAACAATCGATAGAATGATAGAAAGAACAAGCGACAGAATCTCTACACCTAAACCTAACCCTACCCATGAGTAATGCCTAAAATCAGAGGAAATGATAGATGACTGACACTGATGTAAAAAAAAAAAAAAAACACTGACTGTAAGCCTAAACTTCACAAAAACTGTAAACTAGTTCTTCAAATCTAATTGGTTAATCATGTTGTTCCTGGGTCAACATGTTGCACTCGGTAAAATCAGGTTAGCGGATAGAGAAGATAGATAGATAGATGGAAAAATGGATAGATAGATAGAACAATAAAATGATAGAACAATAGATAGATATATAGAACAACAGATAGAAGGAAAGAAATGAAAGAAAAAGAAAGAAATGATAAATAAAATGATAGAATGATAGAATGATAGAACGATAGAACAATAGAACAATAGATAGATAGAACGATAGATAGAACGATAGATAGAACGATAGATAGATAGAACGATAGATAGAACGATAGATAGAACGATAGAATGATAGAACAACAGATAGATAGATAGAACGATAGATAGAACGATAGAATGATAGAACAGATAGAACGATAGATCGATAGATAGATAGATAGAGCGATAGAGCGATAGAACGATAGGTAGATAGAGCGATAGAACGATAGAGCGATAGAGCGATAGATAGAATGATAGATAGATAGGTAGATAGAATGATAGATAGATAGAACGATAGAACGATAGATAGATAGAACGATAGAACAATAGAATGATAGATAGAACGATAGAATGATAGAGCGATAGAGCGATAGATAGAACGATAGAACAATAGATAGATAGAGCGATAGAACGATAGATAGAACGATAGAACGATAGAATGATAGAGCGATAGAACAATAGATAGATAGAGCGATAGAGCGATAGAACGATAGATAGAACGATCGAACGATAGATAGATAGATAGAACAATAGAACGATAGATAGATTGATCGATAGAACGATAGATAGAACGATAGATAGTTAGATAGAACAATAGAACGATAGATAGATCGGTCAATAGAACGATAGATAGATAGATAGAACGATAGATAGAACGATAGATAGTTAGAACGATAGATAGATAGAACGATGGATAGATAGATAGAACAATATAGAGAGAACAACAAAACGATAGATAGAACGATAGAATAATACAACGACAGAACGATGGATAGATGGAACGATAGATAGAACAACAGAATGACAGAACGATAGAACAATAGATAGATTTGATTTTATATTAATTGATATTTACTTATTTTTTTTATTTGAAAGGTAAATTTTTCAGCTATTTTAGCAACTTTATGAAATAAAAAGTTTGTGGCTAAATAAATAAATTAGTATATATTTTCAGTCAACCTTTTATAAATCAAACATTTATAACCTAAAATGCAAATATAAATGTAGATAAATATGAATAAGTGTATTTATTTATTAAATTAGATCTTATAATAATAACAATAACATATTTCCAGCCAGAGGGTTTTATGTTTTCTATATCACTCACACAATTGATTGATTATAATCATATTAAATCAAAGGTTAGTCTGTACCTGTCAGCTGCTGACTCTACACTTGTGTACAGCTACAGTCTGTTGACTATTTCAGTAAAGAGAAGCCCTTCAATATCTCCCAGCTAAACCCTTCAGTTTCACGACTCCGACCAATGGCAGTTTTAGGATTAGGATTAAATTAGGAAGCTAGTGGTGCAGAAATGACACACTTCAGCTTCAAGAAAAGTAAAAAAGTTTCCAAAGCAAAGCATGAACATATAAAAACACGCAGTGGAAAACACAGACAATTACAGCCTGCGATATTCACCGACGGTAAACAGCAGCTTACGTGTGAAGAAGCATTAATATGTATTGGTCTGTGAACAGGGAAGCAGATGAATAGCGCTCGTCTTTTGAAGTGAGTGGGAGGCCAAACGGGTGACACTGGTAAATATTTGTTTGTATTCAGGACACTGGGCTCGTGATGACTTAGCTTTGTGGTGGTTTGTTTAGCGAGGGGCTGGTTTGGCTGTGAAGCTGCCGTGTCGTGTTAGCGGTGAGATGGAGAATGAGGGGTCCGCTGACGGAGGCCAGGCCCTGGAGCGTGTGAACTCTTTAGGGGATTAGATATTTCGGCCCCTCCTGGGGAGATCTGTGTGAGCAATTACCATCCCACGGTCACAGAGGACTGAACTGATCAGTACTTGTAGATGAAATGTTACCGTTACCAAGCAGCATAAACTTGCTGCATTGATTTACAATTCAATAAGTGTGTTCATTTCAAATGTGGCTCATCCAATCAGATTTTAGAATTGGATCAGGTTCATATATAATTAGTAGGAGTAGTAGGCCTATTAGTATTAGCATTTAGAGGTGTGACGAGATCTTGTGGTCTCGCGAGGACTCGCGATAGTGGTATGATGCGGCGCAACAAATCTCCGACAGGAAACTGCTGCCGTGTTCTATTTATGACGTGCTGACACGAATTCCAAATGGTTTTCAATTGTCGCTTTATCGCGTCCGGTGTAAGCAGACTTAAGGCCGCGTCCACACAGCTTTCAAAGTAAACTCAATCGCGGATTAGTGTGGACGGACGAGCTCGATACATGTGCAATGCCACCAACTGACCTGCCCTCTTTCAGCATTCTTCTGTTGCTTTAATATGAATATAAATATGACGAACAAGACACTCAAAGTGCATGCCATTTAATTCCATATGAAATACGTATTTATTGTCCATTTCTACTTTAATATAAACATGTATTTTATTTCTTTTAATAGAAATATTACAACAATTACATTTCTCACACAGAGATTGCACTCATGGTTTTTGGAAATATGCATGCATAATTTAAATACATAATCACATGTAATCAGATAAAAAAACAAAACATTTTAGATAAGAACACAGCATCATGGTTGTCCGAACCAATGAGCATGAAGCTGTGTCGTCAGTCTGTCGTTTCCCATCGTGCTTTTGGTCAGCGCAGTCAGTGGAGAGCAACTGCTCAATCTGACACAGCCGCCTCGCCGTCACTTTTCTAACCGGCATCCATCTCGCGGTGATTGGTTCTGTGCAGATTTTGCTCATCTCAAACAAACCTATTGCCTGCAGGCGGACAGTGTGCGGGGCTGTCCGCCATCCCTCCTGATGACGAAAATGACGTAATGCAGATGGCCGAAGTATACTTTGGCCTTTAAGCTGGCGCGGCGTTTGTTTAGGTATTCGGCCCGACTTTGTTTTCTGAAGCTTTTTTGAAAAAATTGCTTAACCTGCTTTTAAAGCAATATTTGTGTTATTTGTTTTTATTTATTTATACTATTTTACAATTTTTGTTATTTATTGTTAATTACTTGCCTGTCAGTTGTGGCAAAATATTTTGCAGTGTTCACATGTTGTGAACGTTTCGCTTCGCGTCGTGACCGCATCACCACCTCGGGTGTGCATTATTTTTCTAATAATTCAACGGCCCGTCGTCAATTATTCCTTACATGTAATTCATTATAATAGTTTAATTTCAAAAAGTTGATTACAAAATGCACCTAGATTTTTTTGGAATGTTTTTGTTGAACAAAAAAAATAAATAATAAAAACCTTGTCTCGTCTCGTTCTCGTGAACCCAGTGTCTTGTCTCGTCTCGTGGGATAAGTGTCTTGTCACACCCCCATTAGTATTAAATAATGGACTCATGAATAATATTATACAATTATTTTAACAACAACAACAACAATAATAATAATAATAATAATAACAACATTAATGAACAATTAATAACAATAATAGTAATAAAGTGTGTGGGGGTGTGTATGTAATAATAATAACAATAATAATTATAAATTATTATAATATAATTCAGGAATATTATTATAGATTTTAACAATAATAATATTACTGATATATTAATTAACAGTAATAATAATAAAGTGTGTGTTTGTATCTATAGATTTAGATATAATAATGTTGTTACTATTATTATATTTACAACAATTACAATTATAAATACTAATATATAATGCATGAATAACATCATAACAATAGTAATATCATATTAAAAAGTTAAGAATTATGAATAAAGTGTGTGTGTGTGTGTGTATAATTTAATAATGTAAATGTAATAATGATAATAACAACAATAGCATTATTACTAGCAATTTAACTGTTGTTGTTGTTTAATATATTATTATTATTATTATTATTATTGTTGTTGTTGTTGTTGTTGTTATTACTGTTGAATATTATTAAATGGTCATCAAATAATAAATGAAAAAGAATCAGTTAAATAAATAATATATTAAATATCTGAGTGATTATCTAAACTTAGAATTATAATAATAATAATAATAATAATAATAATAATAATTAGTATTATAATGATTTTTTAAGTATATTATATTTTAAAGTATATTAAAATAATTATGACAATTAATTAAATAATATATTAATTACATAATACAATGTTTTGATATATAAGCATATTTATTATATTAAAATATATGAATATGTATTTGCATATATATAAGTAGATATATTAGTGTGTGTAGCATGATATAAGATCTGTCATTCAACGAAATGCAATCAGTTCAAGAAATCACTCACACTGGCTTTGAATCTTGACCATTACTATGGTAATAGTACTTTGTTTTAACAATACCTCCACCTTGTGGCCAGCGACTAATGTACTATTGTCTGAAGAAGAAAAAAAATCTTTAAAAACTTTACTGGTTCCCAATACATGCAGGCATTATGCAAACACTGACATCAGCAATTTCCAAACTATTTACCTCAAGCGTTCCCAGTGTAAACCATCAGATCAAAAGCATCTCAGCGTGAAGGTCTAAAGAAGAAAAAACATCTGGCACACAGAAATCAGCTCTGACGAAGTCAAACAACTAATCAGCTTAGAATTAAACACCTGTTCAGCTGCACTGATGGACAACATGAGACGCATTTTGTTTCCATTATGATGTAATAATGACGTAGAGTTCATTCTTCGCGGTGTGTGTTGCTAATTGTTTGGTCAGACTGCAGTAAGGAGGAGAAACTTCTGCCTGATCTCTTTCACTGATCACACAACAAAAACATATAATCATCAGCTTTCACCACCTGCTTCTCTGTCACTCCTCACCTCAGCGTCATCGGCTACTGCCTGGCAGACACACACACACACACGCAGTAGCTGTGATTGTTAAACCACACAGGATGCTGTTTTTAGCCTTGTGACTGCTTTAGATGGAACAGCAGTGAGGTTTGCCGCAGCTTGTTAATGCCTGACTGTTAATGCTGCTGGATGACAGACATCATTCATGGATCATTCCTGTTATGCAGTACCTGTTGAGCTCTAAACACTAAGACGTATGACATATGTATGTTCACATAATTGTTAAATTTAGTTTTAGTTAAAATCACATGAGCTCATTAAAAAAAATAATAATAATAATAATAACAACAATACTAATAATAAATAAATAAATAAATCTGTATGTTAGTAAAGACCCAAAATTACCAGTGTCGCCTGAACTGAAATTCAGAAATCTCTTAAGAAAAAGGGATGAGAGGAAGACATCTCTCATCGGCTGTTTTGACTGTCTGTGGCAGCACAAAAAAAGCTGGAATGAAGCTCAGTTTATTTTGTTTGATTGCTGGATAACTTTGAAGTCTGTAAACATCAGATAAACACCACCATACACCTGAGGATGAACAAAATCTCTATGTAAAACACACCATGGGCCTCTAAGACCAATGAAAAACACAGAAGAAAGCATGCATGACACTTGTTAACTGAAATTAGCAAAGCAGATCTCCTACATTTAACGTTATTATCATTGCTACTTGTTTCCATACAAACCCACAGGCCTCATCTGCTCTTGCTCAATAATGACCATCAGCAGAGGGAAATTAAAGGCCCGCTCTGAACTCAAATGTTTGGCTCAAATACACAAACGTAAAGCTGAAAGCTGAAGGTGACATTCAGTGAATCTGAACAGATAACAGTCAACACTGATAGTGCTCGTCAGCAGATACGACCTTCATCACATCATAAATATTCTACAGATCTTACATGAAATGATAGGAAGGTCAATATCAGGCTAAATGGGTAAGGAAATTAAATACTTTCATTAGCCTTGATATGGCCTTGATAAGGCAAATGTACAAATTAATCTCAACAACTTACATCTTTACTGTATTTTATTAGATGTAAAAAGAAAAAAAGCAATTGAAGCGCCAAAAAGAAAAAAAGAAAACAAATTCAACAGCAGTAACAAGAAGTAAAATGAAACCAAATTAAATTAAACAAAATAAAAAAATTTAAAAAAAAAACAAGAGTCAGTAAGAGCCAACAAGTATATCATGGAGTAAGAAAAATAAATAAATAAATAAATAAATAAATAAAAGATCCAACAGAAGCAACAAGAAGAAATCTCTAATAAAATAAAATAAAAAAATATTAAATTAAATAACAAGAAAAAAGGTAAGGACGGCTATTAAAAATGTAATTCATTTTGTAAAACCAACAGATTCAAAAGAGAAATTGTTTTATAAAAAGGAAGGAAAGAAAGAAAGAAAAAACCTAATAGATCCAAAGAAATATATTCTGAAACTATTTTAGATAATAAAATAATAGTATAATAACAGTAAATTATAACACAAAAGTACATTTTAACAATTCTCACAATTGTGAATTTTTACCACTATTTAAGGGAATTGTTTTACTTTTTTTGCTTTGATGTCAAAAAACCAACCAGAGTTGAGGTGAAGGTCATTTCTAAACAGATAATTCTGCTGAACTGAAGTACACAGTGTGCATTATCAGTCTGTATTATGTTCATATTCAGGCAGTGTAGTAGATTTACTTTTACTGCAGAGTGAAAAGGCACTGACACACCAGCGTTTGGCGGTTGACTTGAGCTGAGCATTAGACTCACACAGCCTGATAAGCTCTTTTATCACTCACAAAAGTGTTGGATCAAAGGCACACAGGTGTAAAACACACCTGAATAGGTGTTATAAAACAATACAAATAATCTGTCTGTCTGGCATCAACAGCCGTGCACATGTCTGCATCCAAACTAATGCTTTTACCACAGACCATATTCTTTATCATCTCCAGATAGCCTGGGATAGAAAAAGTAAGGTATGAACTCACAATAAGCATAATACAGAATGCAACATTAAGCATATCTTGACCTCATTTTTAGCTTGAACATATTTTACTACTGAAAGTCAGAAATTATACAAAAATGTGTGTTAAAAAGGGCCGCTTTGTAATTTTCAGATGGACTGTAACATTATTTTGACAATCTCTTGTGTTCCGATTCATCAGACATCAGTGTTGAGTGAATACTGCACACAACATTTACTCTGAGGCAGCTCCGATATATATAAGTTCTTAAAAAGTATGCTGATATGCCATCCTAAATAAAGAAATGCAACTCTCTAAAAGTCACAATTTTTGTAAAATTATTACAGAAAATACAAAAATGTATTCTAATTTAAATATTCTACTTGAATTGTTTATATAAAAAAAAATAATATATTTACAAATGTTTAATGCATATTTAATATAAGTTATGTTATAGTCATTTTAATATACAATGTCAAATACTAATATATTTAAGATTATTTCCAATATGTACTTTAATATGCTCTGAAAGAAAATTGCAATCAATAATGAGTTAATAGGTTATTTTCCTTAATGTTAACTTAGTGTTAACATTGAATGAATTAATGAATGAAGCTCAAAATATAGATTTTTGAAAATAAAACATTTTCTTGTTTTAACACTTTTATTTTTCCATTTAAAAATGTATTGAAAATATTTAATGTGTTATAATATATTCAGTTTAATCTTAATCTGATCCCTAGTGAAAAATAAATATACTTAAATGTATTTGAATTATATTTATTTAATGCTCAGTATACTACAAATACATTTTCATATTTATGTACTTGAAAAAATGCCATGCAATTGTACTTTTAGTATACTAAACTGGTACACTTTAAGTCTGCTAAACTGGAACTACTCATTTTGTACTTAATGCACTTTAATAGTGTGGAAGTAAAGCTGAAGCCCAATTAAAGACATACTCAGTATATTTATTTGTGCTAAAGTGGAACTATTGCAAGTATACTTTAGGTACACTTTAAATATTCTGCATTTAAAGGGCAATATTACACAATCCTCATTAAAATGACAAACACG
This sequence comes from Enteromius argenteus, assembly GCA_032357425.1. NCBI lineage: Eukaryota > Metazoa > Chordata > Actinopteri > Cypriniformes > Cyprinidae > Enteromius > Enteromius argenteus. The sequence goes on along the minus strand of JAUCMR010000169.1, from coordinate 19,880,735 downwards.
GATTTTAGGCTTATTAACAAGAAATGTGCATTGTGCACAAGTAAAACTCCAAATAAACCTTAATTTTAAAAAAATGTATATCAGTAGCGCTCAATTTATCGGTCAGTAAATATGTTAATAGATTTGAACCATACTTAGTATGAAATAAATATATATATATTTTTTTATTTTACTAGGGATGCCATGCATTTATCAGCCTTCTCTGAGTTCCTGAAGGTACATTATTACACAGACTTAGAGATCGACAACTGACCAACGAACAATGCATTGCTTTGTGATTCTGAATGGAGATATCCTCACAAGCTTAGAGTGATCAGAGAATCCAGATGCTTTGGATCACGTTACATACAGAGCAACATGTTGGGACTATAAAGAGACATCAGGATGACAACACGAAACATGTGTTTTAATTACAGAGGTGTGGCACACTTGTGCTTTCCTTCTGCCCTGCATGAAACTTGATTCAGTTTGAGTAATCTCAGTTCAGTCTTCCCAGAACAAGTCCATTCAACTACGAAAAACCTTTCAAAATAACTGCAAACAAGTCTTTCCATATGTTTCCATGAGTCCAAAACATGAATGTAGTTTGATTATTTAGTAAGTGATTTTTATTAGATGACTCTTTTAATGAATCAATCAAAATGATTCACGGGTCTGAATCCTTCACTGAATTAACTTACTGAATCAGAATCAACATGTGGCTCACTTAATCAACTGCAACACATTCTTTTTAGCAAGTACTTTTTTGTTGTCCATCTTTTGTGAAACTTGTATCACTTGTCTCATTACACACTCCGCCTCCCTCCCAAAAAAGAATTGTGACATTATTACCGCTCTAGAAATAAACAAAAATATTAAAAATATGAAACATTTATAATAATTAACAAAAAATATATACATAAATATCTGTATATATATATAATATACTGTACATAACATTAATATTTTAAAACATAACTTACTGAATTGCAATGTATTACTTTCAGTGTTGTACATCAAGAAATAAAGTTGTGTACTTTAGGTTTGTGAAAGTTCAAATTATATAATTACTTTAACAAATAGTATTAAGAAGTTACATTATTAACATAATAACAATCTATATTAAATATAAAACATAATATACATTTAATATAAATGCATGCAAATTAATATAAACGTATAAAATTAATTTAAAAAAATATAAACTTAAACTGCAACATACTGTTATTGTCTTGTAAGTCTTGTAAATCAACGCATGTGAAACTTCACATATACAGTAATATTTTAAAAAGCACCACATTAATAACATTATAAAAATAACTATAAATCTAAAATAACTATAATGATTTAAAAATGAAAATATATAAAAATATACATAAATACATACAAATTAATAGAAAACCCCCCAAAAAAAAAAAACTGTATTTCTGTATATCTATATCTGATACATATTTTAATGCAGTTTGGTGGAAAAGTCCAAATTAATAATGTTTGGATAAGATTCTATCACTTATTCTTGGTATTTCTCCACTAGGATTCGAAATTCCACTGTACATACTTTCCTCTTTTCCGGAATGTGGAAGTCTGCAAACTTATCCTTTAAAAACAGTTCGTGCAAGTCAACTAAAATTATCTGCCTTGGCTTGTTACAACATTTGGCATGGAGAGAAAAAAGTGGGGCTTTCTTCCTGTGCGCATTCAGAGTAAATGCAGCATGTCAGACCAAGGGATATATTACAATCCATGAGGAAAACAACCCTCTCCCAGAGTTAAAAACACAGGAGACCAACCTGGATGGCCATGCCTATATAATTACCTCATAACTCAACAGTAATCTCCTCTATATGAAAACAAGAAGGATCTAGAACTGGGCAATATATAACATCAACACTGGGGAGTATCGGTCCAAACGAGAGTATCGCACCCTGTCTATCTCCTCACAGGCCTTTGAGAAGCCACAAAAGCAGAAGAGCAGGACGTCCTAGGAGTTCCTGGTTGCCAAGTGCGATTGACACAGCTCTTTGCCAAGTATTAGAAAGCCGACAAGAAAATCCCTCCAGCAGGAAAGTGTCAACAAAAATCCAGCATAAAAGCCACATTCATCAACAGACAAAAAGACAGAGCCAAGTAGAAAGCGATGGTGTAGAATCTACATTTTGTCCATCCCGTGCAACCATGCTTGGGCCAAAAGAGGTGTTTAAGTCAGACAAGCCTTGTTATGCCCCACAAAGAGAGCACGCAAGCGGAACTCTGGGAAAAAAATACAGTTGCCCTTAACCCTTAATCTATCATGTGGACTGTCATTTCATCCTCAAAGCGATGCCCGCGCTGCATTAAAGTAGCTTTAAGTGACTGTATTAAAGTCTTTTGTACTCCATTATCTTCTGTTGACAGAATCTTTGTGAAGCGCTTTCTGCATCAGTGGGTCTGTAATGTCCTGAAAGCCAGACTCTGAAAGAAATATCTGACCATCCCATTCATGAGACTTCCACTGCATGTAGTACCCCGCAAACCTGAATTGGGACGGGATGCTTTGAGTGTTTTCACAATTTAACACTTTAATTTATTGCAATTATTTATTACATTTTTTTTTTTTTTTTTTTTTTATAAATGAAAATAGCAATCTTGTGACGTGCAAAGCAGGGCTCAGAAGAACTTTTTCAGAGCTTAACTAGCATTATAAAATAAACAGTGGTTCAATACAATTTTTAAAAAAATAAATAAATAAATAATATATATATATTTTTTTTTTCAATTTACACTATGATTTAATGAACACCATGATTTTCAATGAACCCCAGATTTAATTGGAGCTTTTCTAACCAAATATTGGTTTACTGATCAGCATATGTAATATTTGATAAAATTTTAACTGACAACCCTGATTTTTTCTCCTGTGAATATAACTATGTGTAAACCCCTTTCTCCGATTTCAATGGACTGTCAAGAATTTGACGTCAACTGACCTATAATTTTCTTCTGCTGAAGTCAAGCGTGAACATTGGGAAATTGGAAAAACGATATCCTGGAATCGCTCTCTTTCTCGCAGGCCTTCAGTGAAGTTATGAAGTAATGTGAAGCGTACAGTCCTTTGTGTGGCCATTCCCTGCACTTACGGCACCTCAAACATCACTCTCATGTGTAACACTAGCACATGTATTTGTCATTCTGTGATCTAAAAGTCAACTAAACCTTAGAGGATCTTAGAGGTAATTTAATGAAACATTATCAGATGTCCTTTATTATCTGCTTTTGAATTTGCAACAGGCACAGCGAAATACATTCAGGATCTGAACTTCCCTTTAAGAAATGCACTTTAAGAGAATCTGGTTTGGCTGGAATCTATTCAGCCCTTTTTCGCCATCATTAAGCATGAAAAGTGGCTTTTCTCACCCGTTTTGGGGATTCTCACAAGTGTGTGTGACTTCTGTCGAAATGACAAGTTAACCAGTATAGAACTGAACTAGTTGTAATGGATTTGTTCCAATTCTACTTAAAGATCCTTGTTCTTACCAAAAAAACAAATAAAAATATAACACAAAAACAATACTATTTTGCATAATGGATTATAAAGAGCCATTATTATGTTTCATATTATTAAACAGACAATCAGCTAATGCTGTGTACCGCAGGTTAGGTCAAGGATAGTTACAAAAACTAGCTACCAAATATTACAATATAAAAAATAACAGTCAATTTGTTAAGGATGAACTATTTTTTCTACATGTTTGAGTACTAAAAAAGATGTATAATCAACCTTTCTAAAGGATAAGGCAAAAATAGATTTTTATGATGATGCCCAAACCGATATTTTAGATGCCCGAACCGATATTTTTCAAAGACAGTAAACTAATGAGTTGTCAGAATAAAAGTGCACAATCCACTAGCCGTATTTGGTTGCATGTTTTGGACTTAAATGTTTATTAAACTTTCACAATTTTAAATTATATATATATATATATATATGTGTGTATTTCCTGAAAGACAATAGTGTATGAAAAAGACATTTTAGTGTTTGAATTGTTTTCTTTAAATGCAGTTAAACTAACAAGCGGTCAGAATAAAAGTCCTCTTTTAAACGCACAGCTGCATTTGCCCAAGTCTGCAGGATTTGTGGCTTCAAATGTTTATGAGACATTCAAAGTTTATTTTATTTTATTTTATTTAAAAAGACAAAACTGTTAAACACAGTAAACTAATAAACTCATGACACTTTGCAGCCAAACAAAAAAACATCATCTAATGATGCTAATTAAAAATGTCAAACATCTCTCGATATATATCGGCTATTGCAATGTATCGGTTGACAGCTAGGCAGCATTCTACAAAAAAAAAAAAAAGAACCTTTGTTTTTAGATTTTAGAACTTTTATCATTCGACAGAACCGCTAAATAAATACACTAAACTAATAAACTGCCAAAATAAATGTCCTGCTTATAATTTTTAAATAAAAATAAATTAATTAAAAATAAAAATTAATCGGCCGATGCTGCTAATTGTCAAATATTACCTGATATATCGGCTTTGACAATATATCGGTTGAACACTAAAGGCAACCTACACTAAAAGATGCGTGGAAACAATTTTCATGGCAAATAACACTTCAAACCCTCACACAGGAATTTTCTTTATTTGCATGTTCACAGAAAAGTTTTCATGAAAAGATAGACGCAGTTTGACCCTAAAACCTTAATCTTAACTTTAAATAAATATGAATGTAGGAAGACAGATAACCTCAGGTAAGCAGGTACACACAAAAAGATGGGCTGTCCATGTTTGAGCTGCGAGAGGTCTGCCAGAGGTCAGGTATAGTTCCTGAAGCACTGATACTTTCATTAAAGCATGGAGGGAGCGGCACAGAGGTCAGTGGCACTCAGAGGCTCAGCACAGAGAACATACTGTTTTCTGCTGGCCAGCAGGACACTGGAATGTTGGGAGGGATTGTGGGTAACTTTCACTGCGCCACATACCTTATCAGATAATTACAGAGCGGAGGCGGGAGGGGAAACCCTGCCGGCGGTCTGTCACAACGCAAACGAGGCGGCACTGTGTCCAACAGACCTGCGCTGTTGTCCCAACACACATGCAGAGGAAGTGACACTTCGCTCAGTGGAGGGATTCAGAGACTATGGACTGTGTTCAAGATAGCGTACTAACTAGACACAAAAAACATTATTGTGTTGTCACCAAAAACCAGGGTTATAGTGGTTAACTAAAACCATATTTTCAATACTTTTACAAAACAATGTTAAAAAAAAAAAAAAAAAAAATCTATTTCAAGATATTTCAAACTATAATAGTACCTCAATGAAACAAATGACTATTTTATGGATTAATTCAAAAAGAAGTCAATGAATCATTCATTTAATCAGTTAGAACAATTACTGAATCAACATTTGACTGACTAAACTGTGTCATAAAAACACAGTACTGGGCTTATGTTCTAATAACTGTGTCATAACATATAGTGTATTTTTGTGTGTATTTAATAAATGCAAACAATACATTAGCAATGTAAAAAAAAAAAAAATACAATAATATATATATATATATATATATATATATATATATATATATACACACACACAAAA
>JAUCMR010000169.1:19854705-19867989 GCA_032357425.1 Enteromius argenteus | reverse complement strand
AGGTGGTACGAAAAAAAGTACCTGGAAGCCGGTACAGGTACAACTTTTACACAGTGGAAAACCAAACAGAGCCGAGTCGAGTCGAGTCGAGCCGAGGCGAGCTGGTACTGTGTAGTGGAAAAGCGCCATATATGCCAGTGCGGATGGCCTTGGGTTCCTCCTAATGCAAGACAATGCTAGACCTCATGTGGCTGGAGTGTGTCAGCAGCTCCTGCAAGACGAAGGCAATTGATGCTATGGACTGGCCCGCCTGTTTCCCCAGACCTGATCATTTCCCACTGATTTTAGGCATAAATTTTGGGTAGGGGTAGGTTTAAGGGTAAGGATTGGGATAAGTTTATACTTTTGGACAGTAATGTTGATCCAGGATCAAGTCTTTCTTGGCAAAATCACGGTGACCTAGGGAGGTCATACAGGCACGTAGAGGCCACACACATTACTGAGCCTCATTCTGACTTGTTTTAAGGACATTGCATCAAAGTTGGATCAGCCTGTAGTGTGTTTTTCCACTCCAAATCCAGACCTCCATGGGTTAATAAATTTGATTTCTATTGATAATTTTTGTGTGATTTTGTTGTCAGCACATTCAACTATGTAAAGAACAAAGTATTTAATAAGAATATTTCATTCATTCAGATCTAGGATGTGTTATTTTAGTGTTCCCTTTATTTCTTTGCGCAGTGTATATGGATGCACTTTTATTTACTTATTTATATTTAATTTTTTTTATTTTATTATCTTTTTTTTTTGCCCCCACTTTAAAAAATATCTAATTTTATTTATTTCATTTTTTCACTTTTGGTGGCATTTTCCCTTAAGTTCTGGTTAATGTCTGACCCTGAAAAATATCAATACTTTTTTTTTAAAAATCCCAGACTTTAAAGGTTGATGTGTTTGGTTACTACACAAAAATTAGATGTGTCCACATAGGTAGTGCATATTTCAAGTACCAACAATTTTTTTTTTGTCATAAATATAAAATAATATACATATAACCAATCATTTGGTTATGAAAACATCACATGAACTGATAGCTTTGAAATACATAAACATATTTTTCAAAATCATCTGAACTATAAAGATGATACATTCAGTATGTGAAATAATATAATGAAATAAAAAAAAAAAACCTTTTTTTATACAAACAATAGAATTTATAAATATACGAGAATGCACAAATTTCTAATCTGGATTCCATCCGTAATTAAACTGTGCAATGATGCAACTCATTCATTGATCCAAATGTGAACAGAACAGTATTGTCTACGCTTAGTCTTGGGTTTGCCCTGATTTCTCACTGTCTGGTCATGTAAGAGACCGTGTTTACCCTGTTACCCTGTAAGGTCTGAACAGATGATTCTGGGTTTGTTTTTCATACATAACTGTATAGGTGGGGCTGTTGATACAATCTAACATCTGTCAACACATTAAACACACTACCAAACAAAAGTTTAGACACACTTGACTGTCTTTTGATCTTTGAAGGCGTATGCTTAAATACTTTAAATGAGTTTTAAATTGCACCTATCCAAAATGTAAGATATTAGACCAGATATCGACGGAAAAGCAGTCAACTATAGCAAGCATACATGGTGGTCACCAGTGTCAGAAATGTATTTATTAAGGATCAGTATTAATGTCAGTTAATAAAGTTAATAAAATATTGAATAATATTTGGTGTTATTTATAAAACACATAAGCATCCAAGATAAAAGCTGCTTCAAGTAAAATGAAAAACAAATTATGAAATAGGCTATAGCAAAAATAAATTGACTAATGATTTATTTGTTTGTTTGTTTGTTTTTTGTGCCCCCACTTTTAAAATATCTGGGACTGTATCACTTTTGGTAGCATTTTCCCCCAAGTTCTGCTCAATATCTGACCCTGAAAACCTGAATAATGGAAAAATCACAGGTGGCATCTTAAGAAGTTGGCTAAGATTTTGCCAAGACAGTTTAATTTGTTTGGTCACTACATAAAAAGTAGGTGGGTCCAAACTTTTTACTGGTGTTGCATGTATCATTTACCGAATAAAATAATACAAAATAAATAAAATACCAAGTAAAACGTGATTGATTTTACTAAGAGAGAGGGACAAACGTCAAAATACTGTTACAGCTTTACTGTCACGTTCACAGCGCAACTTCAAGAACTTTCGATGAAGATATGAACCCATGTGCGTCCTACCTTAGATAAGAGCCTCTTTTCTTCTTTCTTTTTCTCCACATGCTGATCCAAAGGCATCTGCAGAAAATCGTCTTCACAGCAGATGAAGCTCACGGTGCATCCCATCCAGACAGGTTCAGGTGAGCGTCCTTACGACCCATTCAACGCGAGCGTTCTCGGGATTACTCCTCCTGAAGGTCAGCACGGCAGGTATGAGCTGTGATCAAACGCTCACGGGCATTTCAACCCAAAAGAGATCCAACGGGCGTTATTCCATTAGCGTCGGCGTCTCCGCGCGCGATGTTCTCTCTCGCCGCAGAACTCCCATTCAGAATGACGCACTGAAGTAGTGGGAAGGACTGGAGCGTGAGGGGGAAAAGTTTAAAAAAAAGTGTAACTTTAGTGTCGCTCGCGCGCGCACGCTCCCAGAGCTGCAGGAAACGCGACGCGTTCAGGGTAAACACAGGCCGCTACTCTTTAATGTGCGGCGCGATGCATTGCGAACAACTGCGCAGGTACAAGAGGGGTTTAAGTCATGTGGGTTTTACACCCGAGTCACACTATCTGCTGTCTAAGTGTTCAGTTCTAGTGGCTTCAAGCACTGTTGACATTTTACATTACCTACGCAAGTGCACACAAAAGTTTAGTAACAACGAGAAGGAAAACCCAAAAAGTACACAATTATTTCATTTTTTTATATTCACTTAAATGTCAAATTAAGTGTTATCTATCTATCTTAGGGTGAGGTACTTTGAATAAAAGAAATCCTGGCCAGTCCTGGGAAAATGGCACATTTAGTCAGCCTAATCTATCTATCTGTCAGTCTATCACTATATAGATTATCTATCTATCTATCTATCTATCTATCTATCTATCTATCTATCTATCTATCTGTCTGTCTGTCTTTCTGTCTTTCTATTGCTGTTTTGATTATCTATCTATCTATCTATCTATCTATCTTAGGGTGACCATACGTGCCATTTCCAGGATTTCTATATTGCCTAAAATATCTAGGTTTTATCTTTGTTTGCCTATGCAGAATGATCTGGAGGTATATCAAAGCAATATAGAAATCCTGGCCAGTCCTGAGAAAATGGCATGGACACCCTAATCTGTCTGTCTGTCTATCTGTCTGTCGCTGTATTGATTACCTTTTTATCTGTCTGTCTGTCTATCTATCTATCTATTTATCTATCTGCCTGTCTGTCTGTCTGTCTACTATTTTTCTACCAACTATTTTTAACTTTCAGGCAAGGCTTTGCAGGGCACAGTTTGTTTTTATGGACTTTCCTTTTCTAGTTGTCAATAGAGTTGTAAGCGGTGAGATCAAAGCAATAATCAATGTTTAATCAGTACACGTAGTTACTGATCCGTCACTGATCCCGCCATTGTTTTCATTTACTACATTAAAATTAAAGGTTCAGAGGGTAGAATATCTTGGCTTGGAATTTGCAGTGTGCATTCCAACTTAATGTGCCATTTGTGATGGGGTTACACATGACCTTCAGACCCTGTGATGCCAGCCAGAATATCTCTAACAAATGGTCAACAGCTATTAATAAAAAAGACATTTTATTCTTGTATGCATGTAGTATTAGTTGTTCCTACATTTTTTTATAAAGTGCAAAGTTAGATTGCAACAACAGATGTCAATTGAGAGTTCAGAATTTTTGTTCTGTATTTTTAGGTATTTCCAAGTTAAAATTGATTTTATCACTCTGGAATTGGTCGCATTGCACCAGAATTACCAAAATGAAGTCAGTTTGATGTAAGGATTTGGTGACTTCAGCTGAAAAAGAAATCCATTTCGTAGCACGTTATTCAATGTTTCTTTTTGGAATAACATACACAGATGACTAATTCACAGTAACACAGAAATACATTCAGAAAGTAGACAGAGAGCTTTGATTTCCTATTAAGTGTTCCTATGCAGTGTCTGAACCTAATTAAAACTAAAGAGTCTGCTTAGTATTTGAGAAGGAATGAATATATTAAGCATGCGTGAATACTGTACCACATCATAACCAATATTTGGAAAAGCACACAGTGGATTTTGCTGGGAGAACACAGCCTTGTCTGATTTAATGATAGCTGATTGCTGCTTAAGTGGTCAAAAAGAGATAAACAGTGTCATGATTAAAAATGTGTGCTTCTTGTTCGCCTTTACCAGCAGAAAAAGCACTTTTTTTAATTGCACTTAATAGGCGATTTAAATCCCTGAATCAATACATCACTGATTCAGCAAGCAAAGTGGACCATGTAAAAGCTTTTGGCCATAAAGTGCATGTGAGTGGACACATACTCAATTTATAACTAGCAGCTTTAGTGCTTGAGTTTGTGCTGTTATAAGACTTTGCTTGTTCAAGACGAATGGCTGAATTGCATTGACTGATAAGGAATAGTTTAAATAATGACTTCCTTCCTCGAGAGTTTGCATGCATTCTGTTCAGCGACTAATTTGGGGAGTTTTTTAGATCTGCTGTGGGAATTTTCTTGTTGAACTATGGAATCAAAATGGTTTATGGGAAATGGGTTATATAGTGTCAAAATTGTTGAAAGTAATTCTTTTAACTCTTAATTTTTCATTTCATCATTTCATCATTCTGCTATAGTTTTCTTTTCTTCTTTACTTTGTGATTCCTAACACATACTGCTTCCATTGTGTGAGATTTGTCAAAAGCAGGCTTAAAATAACAGAAAACATGGTTCATTGTGAGTTAGATATTTTAAAGATTCAGTTTAAGTGAGTCATTAGACTGAATCGCAATGTAAACACTTTAAAACTGATTCCAGTGTTATGTAAAAAATAACAATTCACTAGAGTCATTTGTTTAAGAATCAGACTATATTGTTTGCTCTGTATGCCAAATTAGCAGCATATGAATCACTCCTTATTCCTTAACACTTTTTTAAAGGATTTAAGTGTTTAATTTCGAGAATAAAATGTGTTGTGACATTTCTCAATATTGCTGTAAAGATCATAAGTGTATATGACTGAAATTGAAACCTTTTAGTTATGGCCAAGCATGCAATATGTCTGAGCACATGATGGCTTTTAGTGTTTGTGTGGATTGAAATAGAAGTGTTAGTAGATAATGGTTTGGAGAGAGTGTTATCTTTGGAGCAAAGCCCAAACTTTATGAGTCTGTTTAGTGCTACACCAACTCTGTGTCCTCTCAAGACCAAAGTTTACTCATCCTTCTGAAACAAATCATCCGCAGAAAGACATCACAAACAGTTCTGATGCATGTAATATGTCCTCTTTTAAAATGTACTGAATGTGGCATTTTGTGGCTGTCTATTCGCTCTGTGGCAGCTCGAGCTGAACACTAGAGTTTTGTTTTTTTACTGTTGTTGGCATTTTTAAGAAAAAGTACCATTTTAGCATAGAGGTGGTATATCATAATGAAGGATAACTACATTAGTGCCACAATAGCCAAGGTCAAGGATCAAAGCACCTCTTTCAGCCCATTACTGAGTCCAATTTGTCTCTGTCTTTTTATAATTGACCATTGATTCCATTAGTGTTAAGCTCAGACGGTCAGCTGAGGCTCCTTAACTGCGAGGAATGACATTGGGATAATTTATAGAAATAAAAACGGACTGTGTTTTTTCGTGTGATCGTCCAAGACAGTAAATACCTAGACTGAAAATACCTTTAGTGCTTTTATCATTGTTATTGTTGCATCAACTAAATTTTATCATTACTAATAAAGAAAGAATTGTGTCAGGGTTGGGGGTTTTTTTGTTTTGTTTTTCGGTTTGCTGAAAATACTTTGGATAATCCGGTGCATCTGCTCAAAAATGAACAGTAAAATTGCTTGTAAATCTCTCATTATGGTATATTATCACCAAATCTTGGATTCAATCTTGTTGATCTGAGATCATGCACCACAGTTGTTTTAATCAAACACTGCCAAAATTATCCACAAATAATGTTTTCTCACTCAAAATGGGTGCATAAGCTCAGATCAATGAGACCTATCAGTTCCAAAATAATACAAAACTAGTGCTAATTGAAAGAAAACTAGTTGATAAAAAGATTGGATCTGATATTTGCTTTAAATATATATATATATATTTACATATATATATGTATATATTAAAAAAGCATAAAAAGCATTTTTGACTGGGAACACTGCAACTTTAACAATGTGGAGAATAAATATTCAAAAAAGCACAATAACTATTAGGGGGTGCTTGTTAATTGTCCATTATTAACTAGCATTTTCAGGGAAAAAAAGAAAATATTCTCCAAGTCAAAATGACTGGAACACATCAAAACAAAAAAAAAGATCTTTTTCTTTTAATCATTTATATGTAGTATGTTTTTGAGTATTGGTTCACACATCACACTTTTTAAACTCAGCACTTCCGCATGTGATTTTAAAGATAAGCAAATAACCATCTATACTCATATAACCCACTTTCCAATGTGAGCTGTCATGGAAACCAGCAGTGCACAAACAGTAAAGCTGTAAAATGATTTGTGTATTGGCTTGATTCTGGGTCAGTAGATTATCTCTTTCTGATCGACGGTTCCAGTTATCTTTACTGGCAGTGTGCCTGAGTGTAATTACTTAGATTGGGTATTATTATTGAAATGCATCTAAGAGTTTTCATGTTAATTTGATCCTGCAATGATACTGCAGTCAGCAAAAGAGGATGACTAAGCAGGCAGCACAACTTTTTCAGTGACCATAAGAAATGGTCATACTAAATGAGTATATTAAAAAGATTTCTGAAGGATCATGTGACACTGAATGCTGGAGTAATAATGCTGAAAATCCAGCATTGCAATTTACATTTTGTCATTTAGCAAATGCTTATATCCAACTTAAAAATGAGGAGCAATCAAAACCAACAAAAGAGCTATAATATGCAAGTGTTATATATATATATATATATATATATAATAAACAGCATGGAAAGTATGGGAAAAGAAAAGAGAATATGTTAGGAGGTAAAAAAAAAAGAAGAAAAATAAAGTCAAAAGAACAGAATTTTTTTGCTTTAAATATATAAACAGAACACAGCTATTTTAAATTGTAATAATATGTTAGCATATTATTTTACTGTATTTAATAAAATAAATGCTGCCTTGGTGAGAATAAGAGATTTCATTTTTATAAACATTAAAATTCTGACCCTAAAACATCACTGGTAGTGAATGATCTATAACCATCATCAGCAATTAGATGAATATAATTATGTGGATAATATAACACAAAAACTGGTAATAAAAAACATTTATTTACCAATTATTTATTTTTTTTATTTGTATTATGTATAACATAAACAGAAAATATCAAAAATATTCCACTTTTTTTTTCTTTATTGACTTTATATGACGCTTAAAAACAAACAATGAGTTTCCAATGTTTTTGTGTTTTCTTCCTTGATAACTATAGAAACTACACTCTTGTTTTTCCCACTAAGCCACACCCTAATTTTATGATACGATCCCGACTGTATCTATACTGTGTTTATAAGCCAGTGCTGTGTGTTTGCATGTGTGCGCGTGTGAGAGAGAGAGAATAATACCCGTTTATGCTGTTTTCAAAGCAATAAACATGCTATAGATAAAACTTCACATTCCACAACTTGAAAGCAATCTTCTGGTCTGGTCCCTAAAAAGATTGCAGTGGAGATAGGCTGCTTTTCAGTATCATTGTTTTGTGTTGTCTTACGTTGTCTGCAACTGTAACATGTTTAAGTCCTCACACTCAATGATTAGTTATAGCTGTACCACATAAAAAATGTACAGTACCATGTGTTTGATGCTTTCACTCTTTCACACCTTCCAGAACCTTTTATGTCCCAGATAAAAGGCGTCTTGGGTGGCAAAGTAGACTATTGCACACTGATGGAAGAATATAGAAAGGTGATATACAATGTACCACTGACGGATTAGTCATACGAGATATTAATTTGCTGTAATTATTCTATTATATTCTAAAAGAACGGGTTATGTAACGTTCTCATATTTCAGAGGGCCCTGGAATCATTATCTGACCACAATACCTATGAGCTTTGCCCTTTGCCTAGTTATTGTTGGTGCTTTGGAGCCAGTATGTTGGTCCTGCAGGCAATATTCCCTTTTTTTTGCACCGCGCGATGAAAATGTAGTTTGGAAAATCCTTTCATTTCTACTCGTGACATGTTTTGGGAAGGTTCGGCTGGCAGGATTTAAGTTGTTGTCATTGATCTTTGTGTACATTCTTTTGCCCGACTTTTCCGAGGGATGGTAATACCACACCAGTGGAGAATGACAGGCCTCGTCATGTTTTGTTTTGTGTTGGGGTCTTGAGCAGACAGAGTTTGCATTTTTCCATCGTGTTCTTTTCTCTGGAATCCTACATCATCTTGGAATGGGGCTGTTATGCATTTGGGCATCTGGTTTGATGGACTTGGGCTTCTTTCCTCTTAAAGAGTTCCAGCACATTGACATAATGTCCCATCATGCCCTGCTGCAATACTCTTCACTCTTCCCCTTCATTTGGCATCGGGATAATCCGATAATGTGCCCTAGGAAAACAATAGGACTTGAAAGCAGTCTATCCCTTGGGCAGACTGGCTACAAGAGAAGCATTGTGCCTCAATGCAAAACTTAGGTAGCATTAAGCTGAGGTTCATGTGACGTTTTAAAGGAAAGGACGTGACGTGTGGCTAAGTATGGTGTCCCATACTCAGAATTTGTGCTCCAATTCAAGAGCACACACACAGAGCAGGGAGAAGTGAACGCACACACACACAATGTAGGCCAGACATGAGACTCAAACCCGCAACCCTTAAGGTTAAAAGTCCAACTCTAATCATTAGGCCACAACAAGCCACAATAATTTTTTTATAAAGGAAAATGTTGTTTATGTTACGTCACTCTCATGACTTTCTATTTTTTTTTTACAGTATAATTTGTTGCTGTGATTCTCTAATTCTAATTTCTAATTTAAATATTGTATTGTAACAATATTAGAACAATATTAAACATCAGACTAATATAACAAGATACAGAGCTTCATAATTTGCATTAAATATATATATGGTCAAATGTAAAAAAAAATAAAAAAAAAAACATTAAAAAAAAATTCAGCATGTTACAATATTTCTGAATATTCAATATTTTTCAAAGTACTTTAATGCATCAGGACATTATTTGTTAAGTTTAAAGGAATAGTTCACCCAAACTTCAAATTTAAAATACATATATATAAATTTTCACTTTTCTTCAGCAAAAATGTCATCCCACCTAAATTAGGAGAGAAATATGCACAGATCAAGAACATTTTACCAGCAAACAGTCCAGAACCAAGAGTTTAAAGTTAAAACTGATGAACTGGAGTGGTGTGGATTACTTGTGAACTATTGTGATGTTTTTATCAGCAGATTAGACTCTCATTCTGACGGCACCCATTCACTGCAGAGGATCCATAGGTGAGTGATATACTGAAGTGTTACATTCATTTCTCTGAATCTGTTCCCATGAAGAAACATCTTGGATGGCTTGAGGCTGAGTACATTTTCAGCAAAATGACATTCTTGAGTGAACTATTCCTCTAATATTATATTTTTGAACATATAATCCTCAGACTTACACTTTCCCGCTTTCTTCTTAGCTGTAATCTGAGAGGGAACAGGGAAAGAGGGAAATGGTTCTGAAATACCCGGCCGATGCCCATCGCCAGAACTCCTAGGGGCCAGAGAACCACAAAAGGCCTCTGTGGAAGAGAGATCCGGGGTTGGGCCAGTGCCGCTTTCATGTCTGGGTTTCCTCGGTCACTTAAATCCGCAGGTGCTGAGACGGGACGTCTGTGACTGCCCAACATTCCCAGGGTGCCATTTGATCCAGACGTGAATCAGAAGATCCTGTAACTGATGACTGAATTACACTCAACTCATTCCACAGCTCAGCAGTCGCATGTGTTTTATCCCCACTGCTTTCATGTAATATCAATGAGCTCTGTTCTGACCATATGCATTAAGAAAATGAATTATGTTTCCCATTATACAAACTACAAATGTACTTAACCCTATAAAGCCTGCTGTATCATATTTAATATGTGCATTTCTGAGGCCTCTAAATGATCAGCTTGATCAAAACTGCTGTTGTTTTACAATCTACTTACATGCCTTCTGTCCTCTGATTAACGGCTTAGACTTTTTAACAAGTATTGATTTGATTTTAGATATATAGATAGATAGATAGATTTTATAGTTTATGAACAAACACACTGAACATAATCTCAAGTTAATTTGTCTCAAAGTCTAACAAAAGAGGAGGAAATACTTCACTTCTCGGGGAAAATCCCTGAACGTTACCTCATCAGTCAAAGTTTTTAGAAACATATGAATAGACAAAGGGAGAGAGTAATTTAGTTGGAAAAGCTTTATTGGGATGATATATATATATGTTCTCAGTTCAGATCTGTTACAGTCTGTCTAGCTGTTTTAATGCCACTTTTTGGCAGTATCTGAGAAAAAGAGATTCAGGAATCGGCCAGTCAAAGGTTAAGCTCAAGTTACGAGTGGACATTAAGACACAATTGTGTTTGGTGTTAAGAAAGCTGACATTTAAAATCCAGGGGCTTTGCAGCAATAACCATCATCCCTTTAATCCCAACGCAAAAGCCATGGGCGGCAGTGATGTGAGGAATTTGACTCAAAGCCGACATTTGGCAGCCCTTTCAAAGGGGTCAGTTATAGCCAGGGCCTCATGCTCTATATGGATGCACAAGCAGCCTTTTAAGAGGACACTGGGAATGTGCTTAAGACACAATGCCGTTCAGACTCAAAATCAATGTTGTTTCTGCTGCCTCTTCTTATTGTTAATTAATGCCGAAATTTAACTAATGGATAAAATCAAAGTCGTTCAGGCTTTAACTTTTAGGATATTGTGTTTTGTTTTCCCTTCAGCTTTTCAGCAGAGCCATAATAACCATAAAAATGCAATACAGTTTCTCAGGATTGCACATGCATTCATCAATATCACAAAATAAGTCCATAACACAGTCTCTAATATTTATTAAGACTTAATAAATGATCTCAGCTAGCTTATATGAGAAGCTCTCATTATTTGTTATATATTTATATTTTATTTTACAATACCATGTAGCATCGCCTGAAATTGTGTTAGTTTTTGTTTTTTTTTGTTTTTTTGAAAGTTAAATTGAAATATAGTCAAAGGCTGCCCTCTATTGTCCAAAAAGTAAAAACATGCAACCAACAAACATGGACAATGGAAAACGACAATTTTTCGTAAAGTATTCATTCGTTTAGACTGATGATTTTAGGTTAAATTGTATATTTATATTTGTTAATTTATGTTTTAGATGTTGTGATTTTATTTATTTATATTATTTTTATTCATGTTGTTTTTAAACGTTTGTTATTCATTAGTTCGTTTAAATTGTCCAGAGATAAATCAATTTTCAATAAATATTTATTTTTTAAGAAATAAGTTACATATATTCCACATTAGCTATAATTCTAAATTAAGTGCTCAAGAAAATGTGCACATTAATTGAAAAAGCATTACTTGATATTTTTATCTTTTGTTATTATTATTTTCTCTATTATTTGATTTATTGTTATTATTTTTAAGACTATGTGATATGTCAAAGATTTAATGGCAAAATGGTAGATGCTTTTTAGTTGATTTTACCAAAACAAACATTAATTAATACAAATGATCATATATTATATGCTATATGAGATTAAGATAACTGATCACTACATGTGTTCAAATTTCACAATTCTTTAACATGAAATTTCAGAATGTAACGAGTCATTTAGAAAGCCATCTAGCTTCTATTTATAAATGTGAAGTACAAATGGACCATGTGTTTGTAACATCCACTGTCCACTAGATGGTGCTGTGCACTCATTAAACTCAGTGCCTTCACAAAACTGCCTTTGATGCCAAATATTGTAAATGTTAAATGCTCAATCAGTGCACTTTTAAGTAACATTTGATAAGAGTACACTGATAATAAATATATATAATCATTTAAAGGAATAGTTCACCCAAAAATGAAAATTGCGGCATATTTTACTCACCCCGAAGCCATCCTAGGTGTATATGACTTTCTTTTTTCAGACGAACACAATCAGAGTTTTTTAAAAATGTATCCTGGCTTCTCCAAGCTTGGTAATACTGGTGAATAGTGGCCATTATTTTGAAGCTCTGTAAAACGGATATTTCCGCAAGTACTGCG
Source organism: Enteromius argenteus (assembly GCA_032357425.1). Lineage (NCBI taxonomy): Eukaryota > Metazoa > Chordata > Actinopteri > Cypriniformes > Cyprinidae > Enteromius > Enteromius argenteus. Next base: position 19,855,609 of record JAUCMR010000169.1, on the reverse strand, counting down.
GCAGAAAAACTAACCTATATGCCTCTGGGGGGTTATCACATGTCCTCTAAAGCAGATCCATGGGTTTTTGTAAGAAAAATATTTATAGTTTTAGAATTATAACACAACTAACTGACATCTGCCTCGACCTATTGTGTATGACTTAACTTGCATCATACATCGAGTCATTGGGCTAACTCCAAACCTATGCCCTACTCCCTTGAAGTGTGTTCTTTTAAGGGTTTAAGGCATTTCTGTCCCGTTTGGAACTCCCTTGACGAGGGGATCAACGGACCAAAAGTTACCTTGACAACGCTGCATGTGCATGCAGCAATCAGTGCTCCAACAGTTTTTGCAAATAAAATAATACAAATAAAAATACTTCCCATTATTATTATTTTATTTAAATATTGTCTCCCTTTGTCTTATTTACTATTATACTTTAAACTTTTACTAAACGTGCTTAAACTTGCTTACACTACAGTCTTAAACCATATTTCTATTAGCCTACTGACAAAAATATTTTGTATCACATTAAAATAAAGACAAATTTAATCTGCCTGTTTACTTACGTTTGTATGTGAAGTCGAAAATTAATCCCAACTGTGTTTTAAAATGCATGTTTTAAAAAACAGAAATCAGTTATTTGGAAAGCCAGGATACATTTTTTTAAAACTATGTTTAAGATTTAATTTTAATTTTGGGGGGAACTATTTCTTTTAAATCACAGAAAAAGCAGGACTGTGAAATCATCACAAAAATTTTGTATTAATTTTGTACACTGCAAAAAATGCTTTCTAAGACAAGTTTTTTTGTCTTATTTCCAGCCAAAATATCTAAGAATTCTGAAATCAAGAAGGATTTTCTAGACAAGAAACAATGACTGTCTTGTTTTCAGAAAAAAAAAGCTAAAATTAAGTGAGTT
>JAUCMR010000169.1:19822248-19853271 GCA_032357425.1 Enteromius argenteus | reverse complement strand
TAATAGGGAGATCGGATGCAGCTGCAGTTAATCATTCGTGCGTGATCCTCCCGAAACTTGTTTGCAAACATCATTTATCAAAGAATCCTGAAATATATTTCTGAAAAATCATGTGACACTGAAGACTGGTGTAATGATGCTGGCAATTCAGTTTGCATCACAGGAATAAATTACATTTTAAACTATATTTAAATAGATCACAGAAGAAGAAAAAATTCTAAATGTAATTTTTGGGGTGAACTGTCCCTTTAAGAGCTTTACATTCTCACATGGCCAAAAATACAATCATGCATGCTTGGAAACTGTTTGTTATGTGACCATAACTCTTTCTGTCCAGATGTCTGGAAATCTCCGATATCAGATGACCGATGTCTTCCATCCATAACTGTTTCACTTCTGACCACTCAGGAAAACAGCCACAGAATGTCCAAGTGTCCATTTCCTGTCCACATGCCTCACCCCATCTAAACCAGCACAATGCGTCTTTCATTACGTAACACCGACACTTCTTTTTATGTGTTTTTCCTAGGAGCGTGTGTACAAGCCGATGTGTGTGTTTCTGCACTTGTGACGCTGCATATCTCAGGGATGAGGCCATCCGAAGGGAACCTCAGGAAAATGACACAGAGGCTGATAAATGTGTTTGCTGTGGCACCAGGCAAAGCAAGCCTGACTGTCGCCCGCCTGCTTTTTCTCAGCGAACTGAATGTTGTTAGAGTACAGAAGAGACTGTGCGGACTGAATCTATACAGTAGTATGTAAAGAATGTTTGCATGTATCTAAGGCATAAATGAACCCAAAATGAACATTCTGTAATCATTTTCCTTCCTTATTTCATTATTTTAAATTTAAAGCAAAAATTTAATTATAAAACAACGGATTTGGACATTTCACGGCAGGTTTGATGGCACTGGCAGCAATTCATTTTGCATGTCACACAGTAAAAGTCAACAATGACCTAAGTTTTTATTTAGTATGGCTTCGGAAGACTTAATTGTAGTTTATGTCAGCCATGCACTTATATTTTATTATACTTTAATGATGTTGAAAATTCAGCTTTGCATCACAGGAAAAATTTACATTTTTAAATTGTAATAATATTTCACAATATTACTGTTTTACTGTATTTTGACCAAATAAACAAAGCATTTGTAAGACTTTTTTCAAAAACTCCAAACTTTTAAACATTTACAATACATCTCAGATTTTTTCCTAACATCTCATTTTGTGTTTCACAGAATTATGGGGTTGGAATGACACTAGAATGAGTAAAATGTACATTTTTGTGTGAACTAACCTATGAATTTAATGAAATGTTACAGTATATTCTAATGCCTAAAAGTGGTACAAATTTATGTGCAACCCTCTCTTTTTGTACAAACTCCCTCTTATATGTGATTAAACTTTGGCTGTTTTTATGATTCTATGAAATATACCATTAGATATCAGCATTGCATGTCTTCATGCCTCCCACATCTAGCTCATAAATCGAGAGTAAACTGTGGCTTCCTGAGTTAAAAATACCTCTCCTCTGATGCTTGATGGCTGAAGTCAGAATGAGGTCACTGTCACTTTAAGAAGCATCCTCTCGAGTTTTTGCTCTTTGACTTCTGTGAGTGCTGCTCAGATCTCCGTCCACAAATGCCGCTGCTGATGTGGAGAGAAAGAGGACAGGGACACAGACAGAGTTCAGATGTGAGAGGAACATCTCCGAATCACTGATTCACAAATGGCTGGAACATCTTGCACTGTTGTATGAAGATTAACTTTATTTGTAAGGTAAGTGTTTGCCAGACATTTTTCTTTTAGTTTCACTGCCTCTTTCGAGTCAGTGAAGCATTTAAAGTGCACATGTGTACAAACATCAGATTATACATTCATATTTTGCATCTTTAGATCTTTTAAAACAGCATTTTACATTATAAAATACTTGTATAAACAACTTAAGACGTTCAGACTTTTTTTTTTCTTATTTGCTTTAATGACTAGAATAAACCTAGGAAATATGTTGTTATGTCATATTTTCTTCTAGATTTAGATCATAACTCTCCTCAAAGTTTCCTAAAACATTATATCTGTGTCCAGGTTTAAATAATAACTGCTCTCAGATTTTTAGACACTATTGTATATTTCTGAATTAGTTAAAGAGAATTAGTTGAATGAATCAGTTAAAAACCTTTGCATAAAAGGTTAGTGGATCTATGTAGTTGTTCTGTAATTGTTTTATAGTTGTATGATTATATGATTATATTGTTTGTGCTGATTTTTTTAGTCAGTGAATCATTTATTATCTTCAGGGGAAAAGTAAAGTCAAAGGCCAAATTAAACATAAAGTATCACTTTAGTTCCACCTTGAATGCACAGAAAATTTGGCTTTGCTGATAGATATTTGATAGCACTAATGCCACCATTGTTGAATAAAATGGAAACATGAACCATATGAATATTTCAACATTAGCCGATGCAATTGCGCAGCACTGGCTTATTAAAACCTGCAAGAAAGGTAAACATGCTCTCTGTGATACTTTGTGATCAGGCAGTTTTGATTGTGGTCTTTATCCACATTCGCTATTTTTTACTGCATTCAGCACAATAAAAAGCTTGAGTGTTTTTGACAGTTATGCATCATGATAAAGAAACGGCTGATAGACTAGATGTTTTGAGCAACAGAAAGGTCAACTGCTAAGAGAATGATTAGTTTGGGTATTGAATTCAAAAGGGATTTTAAAATAGTTTCAAATCCAATACCAACATGCACCCTTTGGGGTAAATAATACCAATGACTTAAATTTTATTCTGTTCCTTGCAAAAATGTATCGTTGAGAAGGAAAATAGCATGCAAGTCATACAGACTAGTTTTACAAAGTTTTATAAATATATATATATATTAGAAAATTGTCAAGAACCTGAATACCTGAATATTAAAAATACTTTAAAATCATATAAAATTTAACAAGAAATTTACAGAAAGAAGTTTGTTTTATTTTTAATGTTCCACCGCATTGTTGTTAATGTCAGAACTAAAAACTTAAATAAACTAAAATAAATATTAAAACTCTAACCTAATACTAAAATTATGTGGTAATTAAAAAAATAAATATTTACTGTATATTACAGTATATATATATATATATATAATTTAGTTAAAATGACTAAAACTGAAACAGAATTGTAAAAAATAAAACTAAGTAGACATTCTTAAAAATAACATTAAACCCTGAAAAATTAAAATACAAAAATAATGTTTAAATAAAAATGAAATATTTAAAAACTAAAAATCTCAGTAAACATAAAGGTAGCATTAACGGTACTAAAATAACTCTGTTCCACATAAATAAACAACTACATATGGTATTGGAATGAAATGAGTCTGAGCAAATCATGAGAAAGTTTTAACTGTGTGTGTGTGTGTGTGTCCTATTCCTCTAATTCATTTCAAGTGGGTCAGATGTTCACTCTCACTCTGTCTTAAAAGAGAAGTAAAACAAGCCAGTAGTGCTGTGAGATGAATGATTATGCACACAAGGGACTGAACTGATATATTAAGCGAGACCTGTTTACTATGTATTTCTTATGTTTCCATGACTCACCCTCACAGTGGATGGAGAAGGTTTAATCTGGTTTAGTCCAGTGGGAAACAGCTCTCCATCATGGATCCACTCGACAAGCTGAGCAGAGAGAGGTTGATCTTCTATCTGACCGTGCCGCTGTCTTCGATCATCATCTTCTCCAACCTCTTCATCATAATAGGCATCGCCTGCAACCGTCAGCTGCACAACACCCCAAACTACTTCTTCTTGAGCCTGCTAGTGGCCGACCTGTGCACCGGCATCACCCTGCCCTTCATTCCCCGCATGGCGCTCGACCGGCAGCTGGATTTCAAGCAATGCTTGGTGATGTACATCTTCCCCAACTTTCTGTTCCTGTCGTTCCTCTTCAATCTGGTGATGGTGCATTACGAACGCTACCTGTGCATCGTCAGCCCGCTCCACCACAGCCAGTTCTGGGTTCACCGCTGCTTCCCATTGGCTTTGCTGACGGTTTGGCTCCCTCCATTGCTGTATGCATCGCTTCCCGCCTTTGGATGGAATAATTGGGTTGAACCCATTTCCAACAAGAGCTCTGACTCGTCTCGTAACTCCTCCAAAGAGGATGAGGTTTGCACCTACAAACAGGTTTTTCCCAAGGCCTTCATTTATATGGAAGTGTGCGGACTGGTGCTACCGGCCATGTTGTCCATCGCAGCCATGACGGGACGGGTGTTGTGGATCGCGCGCAAGCAGCTGCAGAACATCCGTAAGCTCCACCGCGCCGTGGACCGCCTTCAGCAGCAGCAGCAGCAGCAGCCATCGGATCACGAGCAGCAGCTTAACCTGCGCTACGCCAAATGCGTGGCCGCCGTGTCCCTCACTTTCCTGGTCTGCTGGGTGCCGTACATCATCTGCCAGCTCATGTCCGTGACGGCGCTGCAGACCGGGGTGAGCTTGCCGAGCTCGTCTCTATACATCATAATGTCCTGTACTGGAATCGGGAGCATGGCCATCATTCCCCTCATACTGGGACTGGCCAACAAGCAGTACACTGAGCCCATCAGCAGGCTGATGCTCAAACTGAGAAACCGCTGGAGAGGAGGACAGAATAACAGAGATATTGCACTGTGATTAGTGGACAGTGAGTAGATAGTTCCAATTGAATGTATAAATGAAAGATCTGCTGTGCATTAAATACTTTATGAAATATACACTATTAAAGTGCCCCTATTACGGATTTTTAAAAATGAGCTTTCATGCAGCTCTAAGTGAATGAAAACAATGATCTACAATCATATGAAAGTAATAGGCTATCTGTAGTACTATCAAATGTTTTAATAAGTTATAACATTTGTAATTTTATGTTGTATTTATTGTTTATTGGCCGCTGCTTATGCTGAGACTATGCGGTCAGTTAAGCAAGAACGCAGTACATCTCAATTCTCGCAATGATGCGCTGTGTTATCGCATCCCTCTGAAATCGTTCTTCCAAGGAAGCGCAAGGCCACGAGAACACTAGTCCGTTATCTGCGTTCTTAGAAACAGTCATTGTCTCTCAAAATAGTCAACTGTGAATCATTTAAATGGGTTGTTTTTAAAACGTAAATTTATAATTATATATAAGAATATAAATGCATGTTAAAAGAAAATGAAAATAATTGTCAACCTGTTGTTGGGGCCTCCCAAAACCAAAATATGAAACTTTCATAACCATAATAGGGGCACTTTAAAAATAAAAGTGCTTAAAAGGTTCTTCACAGCGATGCTGAACCTTTTATGTTTACCATTCAGTCAATACCAGATACCAGAATACCTATCTCTTACCTTTTTATAATCTGAAGAACTTTCAGTCGCTACAAAGAAAATGTTGTGAAACAGAAAGGCTCTTCAGATATTAAAAGATCTTTATGGAACCATTTAGACAAAAAAAAGGTAATTCTATGGCATTGTGAAGCACCTTTATTTTTAAAAATGTACACTACTGTTTAAAAGTTTGGGGTTGGTTCAAGTTTTTTTATTTGAATGAAATGCATTAAATATTGCGAAACATTGTTACAATTTCAAATAGCTGTTTTCTATATGAATTCAATTCAAAATGTATTTATTCCTGTGATGCAAAGCATCATTACTCCAGTCTTCAGTGTCACATGATCCTTCAGAAATCATTCTAATCTGGTTTGCTGCTCAAGAAACATGTATTATTATCATCAATGTTTAAACCAATTGTACTGTTTCCTATTTTTATGGATATATTTTGTGGACAGTTCAAAACAACAGCATTTAGTTGAAAAAGAAATCTTTTGTAACATTAGAACGGTCTTCATTGTCACTTTTGATCAATGTCGTGCATCTTTTCTGAAAAAAAGCAAACAATTTTATTTAAAAAAATTACTGATCCCACATTTTTGAATGGTAGTGTAAAAGAACAAAACGTCTTTTGTCAGAGTTTTGTGCTGTCACTGAAAATCATACATACAGTATATATGTTTATCTTGTATATATTTTGTTATGCCTTGCATATTTAAATGTTCCGTTTTCTGTGATGTATTTTACATTGTTGTTGCAAACTGTGCTGATTTGTCACTGAGATAAAGTCATCTAGTTAACTAATGTGGAGTGCAAAAATTTGTTTTAGTTATTAATTACATAAAATTAATTATATTTATCATTTCTATCTATCTATCTATCTCTCTGTCTGTCTGTCATTACAAATTGAGGACATTCAGTAGACTACAACATATTAGTTTACCAAACATTCATAATCAAAACATTTTTCACTGTGATGAAGTATTAACAATGAGACACACTTTTGACGTCATACAGCAAACAAATGAACCATCATGGGAACTTTAAACCGACCAGTGGTTTAGGATGTGATCACAGATGTGGTAAGATATTTTTGCAACTGAGATAAGAGCGTTTTGAAATATCCTTCTCATACGCTGATTCCCAGAAACGGTCCTTTCGCTGACAAACCCATGAACATAAAGGTGGGAAACTGCTGAGTGATACAGTGGAGAAAGTCTAGTGAAAGTCTTTTGAACATTGTCTATGTTTGCATACTGTCTGTGTGAGACACAAGACAAAGAGCTAAAATCACAAAGTAACTATAAACAAGAGATAAAAAGACAAACCGAGCTGTCCTAATGGTTTGTGTTGCAGGGTAAAATGTGAAACATGTCCCTTGAGAATATTTCAGTAAGTTCACTACAAACATTGGCAGCCACACTCTAATGTTGATCATTAGTCACATGTGCATTTATATAAATAGAAAAGTATTTAATTAACCTCTTAAATGTCTGACTCTTTGTTCCCCACAGCTTTGAAATAGAAGCTAAAGAAGGTCAAAAGTGTAAAAGAAAAAAAAAACCCACAAACACACCCTCATCCTTTCACCCACACACTCTTTAACACATACTAATGCACTTCCGATACACAAATCTTTCTTCCTCCTTGCTAGTAACAGAGTTCTGTTGTAACTTTTTCAGCTGTTGTCAAAAAACAATCCAATTTTTTTAAAAATGCATGCACAGGATTGGAACTCTTGATCTCAAATATTCAATTTTAGCATAAAACTTAAACTTGTATTTTATTTAATTCGCGGGCATCAGGGAGCCGCCATCAATATGCGGGAGACTCCCGGAACTTCCGGGAGACTTGGAATGTCTGACAAACATACACCCCGACATAATTAATTCTTGCTTCATCAATGAATGAAGGATAGTCACTCCTGCTTTTGTGAAAGGACTTCTGTGTAGGACACAGTGTGTTTATAAATATGAATGACAGATGAGATACACTATTAGCATTATATAAACGCCACCCCAATGTTTTTAGTCCAATGTTCAAGAGACATTCAGATTCATTAAAAGTGCAAATGTGAGAATGCATGTCTGAAAGCTACTTCTGTATGTCTGTTTTTTACATTTTTAATTTAAAAGTATTTTAATGTATTTACTTTTAGGTAAAATAAACAGCAGTGCTGCTGCTAATTTAAAAGTTACATAAAATTAATTTATGACAATGAAATGATAGCACATCTCTTAATAACACATACTAAAAGTAAAAATGAAAATAAACCTTTGAGCATATGACACCGAATTATTTTCAGTCTCACATAATCATTTGTAATTAGTAAAAACATACTGTAATATTTAAATATGCAGAACTACAAGACAAATGCAACTATAATAAATAAATGTTTATTTTACCATTTAAATTATATTTTATATTATGTTGTTTTTTTGTTTTTTTCATATTTAATTTAATTTCTTTAATTAATTTATTTCATTTCCAATGGTGGTGACCAGAAAGGATATATGGTTTTATGAGATTCCCCCATGAATAAACCCGTTTCCTTTCATCTGTTGGGAACTATTTATATTCATCTGCATCATAAAATCCACATGCACAGAAGGCATGAGTACCCTATGTACTAGTCAGATATATTCAGGCCATTTATTGTGCTGTGACCTTTTATTCTGAAATCTAGATCCAATAAGAGCCATTGCAAAGGCGCTTTCATCAAGCATAAGTGCAGCCACAAATCTGAATTTCAAATTTGATTTTTTTACTTATCAGAGAAGGATGCATGCATTTTACTGAAAAGGTAACTAGATCAAAATCAGATAGACTTGACCAAATGCAATACTCATCTTTTTTTTCCCTGTTTGTTCTGCTCTCCATCATGTTTATTGCAAGCGGCAGCAACCTCACGCTGGCTCGTCAGATTCAGGATGTTATCCTTTTCTCTGCTTCTCTGGGTTTCCAAGTTCAGAACATTCCATCTTCAGATTGAAGCTCAGCAGATCTTCACCTTGAAGAAAGAAAAAATTTAAATGTTGATAATTTATTCATTCTTATTTCAATCCACCCTGAAGGAGATAGTCTAAAGTGTTTTCATTTGCAAAAATTATGATTTTTAAATGTATAAACACATTCTCTAAATGTTCAAAACAACCTCTTTTTTTAATCATTTAAACACATATTTTTCTTGGCTACGGTTATCATTGTTCCTTACACAGTAAAAAAGCACATGGAGATTTTTGCTCATTATAATCAAGGAATCAACAGGTGGAAAAGTTGTCAGATGTAATGTATCTCTCTGAGAAACAGTGCATCTGTGAGTCGGAATGATTTATGCAAGACTAACATAGATTTAATGTCTGCAGCTGTTAGATCTACACCTCTGAGATAAGCTTTCTCTCAATGAGCAGAACAGTCTGTATTCAAACAGATTCATTCCCAAAGGACAATCGTGCATGTTCTTATACACTGACCCTATATTTTGAGGAGAGCATTAGTTTCTCTCTATGTACATAGGCGTGATGGATGGGTTTTATTTGTTTCCGGTTTCCAGGTTGTTTGTCAGTTGTTGTTTAAAGCAATATTGTTTAGTCTCCGTTGTTTCGTTTACTCATGATTTTTCCCAAACGATTTGTGACCTATGACATTTATGACTAGCCAACAATGGTTTGTCAAACATTCAGAAGTCCTATTGCATACTATTAAACTACTTCTCTTTTCATAAAACATATTTAATTGTAGGCGACTAACACATTAAATTATCATGGGAAGCTACAGATCTGTGTCAAAGAGAGCAGCAAATGAATGTGAAACTGTGTGAGGTTGCATGTTATCAGAGATCTCCGAGGTTAACGTTAGGGTCACCGTGATTTTGCCAAGTAAGACTTTTTATTCACTTCTAATGCTTTGTTGAAAAGAGACTAAACACGGTTCTCCGTTCAGTGCCTCCAATTTTGAAGGACCGCTTTGATTTAACCCACTGAATCAGTATGATTCTTGTTCATTTAAGAAGATCAGACCCCAAAGTGTGTGTACCTGCGTGTAAAATACAAATCTGAAGGCAGAGCAAATATATGTAAATATTCCTGCTGGTTCCTTATATGTACAGTATCTACAGGAATCCTGTAGGCTGTCTGTAGCACACTCCTTCATGATTCCTATAGAAATGTTCTTGTGAGTAGCACAGATATCAAGCTGTCTCTGCTTCCCTCATGTGGCCATGAGTGGAAATGCCACACGAGCCATTTGTATAATTTTACATAACAAAATATAATAAGAATATGTAAATTATTATAGCATCACGTACTTCTAAAGATTATTATAAATATATAAGATGCATTTTAATTATTTGGTAAACAAAAAAGTGAACAGCAAAATCAGAGTTTCAGACACAAGTTGGTCATATAATAAAGGCAGATCTGAAGTGAATTCTTGAACTGTGGTGTCATAATTTCCAAATATTATATTTTGATGAAAAGCCTATAATGAACTCCATAGTTCCTAGTGTGACAACATACCCCATAAGCTATTGCGATTGGAGTATGTGGTCATAAAAGGTCAATATGTGCTCAGTGAACTGTATTGTTTTTCAGCTGTAAGGGTGAAAACATTTTTATTTTTATTTTTTACCAAAATACACTGTGTATATATATATCGAAAGTGAAATTTGACCTGGTGAAGAGTGAAATATGACGTGGATGTGTTCTGGACAGGATTTGTGAGATAAACAATGCATTATTTCCAATATTTTTATTATTTTAGTTTTTATATTTAGATTTGTTTTTTTTTAAAAAAGCTCATAATAGGTTGTTTAGTGCTCAGTGTGACAACTTACCCCATTAGCTATTACTATTGGGGCATGTTGTCACAAAAGGTCAATGTGTGGCACGCAGGGTTTGAGCCGGACGCCGAGCTTTGCTCTCGCTAGGGTTCATACTCCTACCGGCTCGCCCCCGGACAGCACGCCAAACATGCTTTTATTATTCGTTTCGATGAGGACGCGCAAACTCGTGAAATTATATTGTTTCTGGACTGGATTTGTGAGATAAACAATGTGCTTCTATACACCTTTCAAATAGAATTTTAAACACGTAAAATGTATTCATTTCAATATTAATTGACCATTTATTATTTCATGCTTTATATTTTGATAAAAGCTTATAATAGGTGCCCAGTGTGACAACTTACCCCATTAGCCATTACAATTGGGGCATGTTGTAACAAAAGGTAAAGCAAAACCTTATTTCTAATAATTTCTAATCTAATTTTTAATATTAGGGTGAAATATTCTTCATGTGGCATGAAATATTTTTTGCTGTAAATAAAAAGATGAAAAAAAAAAAAAAAAAAAAATCTGTTTTTCTACTTCAGATGTTTAATTCAGTGGTTTTTGTTTGATTGTTTTCTTTCTTTCTTTCTTTCTTTCTTTCTTTCTTTTTTTGTAATTACTAGACAAATGTAGCAATTAGCAATCATTTCTGAGTGTAAAATACTTTTAAAGTCAACCCTACACTCATTTTTTTCATTGTAGTTTGAGAGTACATCCTTGTTTATCATTTGTGGGAACTTGCAAACAAATGAGATCCAAGCAGGTGTAGACTTACATACCCCTGACCAATCACTGCAGAGATCTGAACACGCCAGACAGCGCTGAGTCTATATATAGCTGCTCCCAAACCCCCCTCACACTACCTGCCTCAGGTAAAACAGCAGACCGCGTCTTGCAAGCACACTCAAAGGCACCTCTAACCGCACCATGTCATTCAAGAGCCCTTCAAGGAGTTTCTCCAGCTCAAGCCTGTCCGGCAGCATGGGGTCAAGGGGCAGTTTGTTTGGGGGCATTTCCTCATCTGCAATAGGGAACCTGGCAAACACACTGCGTCCGATCGTGCAGATCAACAGCAGCACTTTTGCCCCAGCTGATGATAAAGAGACCATGAAGGGTCTGAATGACCGTCTGGCGGGGTATCTGTCAAAAGTGCGACTCCTGGAGGACTCCAACAATCACCTGGAGGAGCAAATTAAAGAGGCTCTGATGAGGAAAGGCGCTGAGAGCGGCAGAGACTGGAGCGCCTATGAGAAGATCGTTGCGGATCTGAGAAACCAGGTAAGCAAATAAAAGGTTTTGTTAAGTACTCAAGCATGCATTTTTGATCATAAAGTACACAATCAAATGTTTGAACACCTGTTCGTCCTATAACTATTTTCCTTATTTTAGAATAATGGTAAATCATGAAACAAATGAAAGTTTAGGGATTATGTTGGCCAAATATGCCTCTGAAAAGTTTAAATTCCAACTTCTTTAAATGCATGAGATGTAAGTTTATATGTATGGTGGTAACTTGTTGATGTTTTTGCTTCAATTCATCTAATAAAAGTCAAAAATAATTTATTAAAATTCAATTTTAACTTTGTTTATGGTTGTGTATGTGATTTAAGCTTGTATAGATAACAATATTCAACAACTTGCTTATAATGTGTTGCAACTTTAAAGTTTTAATTAAGATATTGTATTATTAATTGAAAGTAGAACTGATTCAGTAAATTATCATGAACTATTTTTCATAATGCATTTTTATTTATTTTAGAAAAAAATACATTTTTGCATGAGTGATCTTGATAAAAGCCGCAAAAGACAATAATGTTAATGTTTTTAGTATAAGAAGCAGCTTTGGTAATGTGTCAAGACTTTCAAAATGCATTTAAAAAAAGTTTTTAGGAAATATAGTGATTTAAAAAAGATATGCATTAAAGGTTTTATTTATTTTGAATTTATTAAATTATTTAATTAATTTATATGATTTAGTCTAACACGTCTGACAATAAAAATAAAAAAAAATAAAAAAAATCAACTCCTGTGTCTGTGTTTGTAACTCAACCCCTCAGATCCAGGAAATGACTATGGACAATGCCAGACTTTTCCTGCAGATAGACAATGCGAGGCTGGCTGCAGACGATTTCAAAGTCAAGTGAGTTATTTGTTTATTTATTCGCTGATTAAATGGTAAAAACTCTCATATTAGGAAAAAAAAAAGTCTATACAGTTATGTCATATTGTGTAAATGCAAAGCAGTCACCGAGCTGCCGTGCTGTTTGCTGTAAATACGACACACGCCCTGTAGCCTGATGTAAATCGCTCGGGGCAGGTTTGAGTCGGAGCAGGCCATGAGGCAAGGGGTGGAGCAGGATCTGGCACGACTCCGTAAGATGCTGGACGACACTTACATGGGCCGCATGCAGCTGGAGAGTCAGATCGAGTCTATGAGAGAAGAGCTGGCGTTCCTGAAGAAGAGCCATGATGAGGTACACGCCTTAAACACACCATTCAACACAGATTAAACAGCAACACCTCAAACCTAGATGCACTCGTTTAGGTGGTTCGTTTGATCTGTGTTTGAATCTCCTTGTTGGACCACAAACAGCTTTCTAGTCACAAGCAGCAGCAGCAGTTAGCAAGTTAACAGAGCGCAACGAAAGCAAGCATCAGTCCTAGAGGCTGCTCTAAATTATAAAGTAGTGTGATTTCACCTTTAAGTAAATGAAGTCAGCAATTTCTTGTAATTTTTTGATATATAATTTAATAATAATAACAACATCATCACATATGATTATTACTTGAATTAATTGACTGTAACAGTTATTTTATACCTTATGTAAAAATAATTGGAAATTGTTTAAAAAATAATATTTTAATACATTTAATTTATTAAATTGAATGTAATATTGATTAATATTGATAAATTAATATTAAACTATTTTAATGTTAAAACACCTGATTAAAATAACTTCAACAGTAATTAATATTAAAAATATATATATTATACTTATTTTCATATTAAATTACTTGGAAAATATTCAAATTCTTTAAATACTGAACTTTATTAATTTAACTAAATCAATCTGAAATTATTTTAATATTAAAATTCTTGGAGCTAAAATAAATAATAATTATCATTTTAAAAAATTACTTGAAAGTACTTGAAAAAATATATTAAAAATTAACTAAATGTATTACATTTATTAATTATTTAATATTAATATTTAATTGTTTAAAATGATTTAATATTAATATTTAATAAACGTAAAACACATTTATGTTATTAATATATATATGTCTTCGATGGATAGATTCATCTGGTTTGAGCCAAGAAATCAATGCTAAATATATTGCAATATACATTTATATACCTTTCTATTTATTTATATAAAATAAATATGGGAAGTATTTTGCTCATTCACCTTATTTTATATATATATATACTTTCCGAACTAAGGTCTACAAAAAAAAAAAAAAAAAAATTGGGCGGTCACCATAAAATCATTATTTGAACTACTGTCAACACATCTTCCCACCCTACCTGCCTGGTTTTTCTATGCTTTAGGGCAAGCGTTAAACAAACTCAGCTCTAAAGCAGCAGCTATGCTGCCATTATAATCCATATAACTAAATCCCTTGATGATTTTATTTCACAGGATGTTGCCAACCTGAAGAGCCAGATCAGCGACTCCCAAGTCAATGTGCAAATGGAGACTAAAAACACTGCAGACCTCAATGAGACCATTAATAACATCCGCGCGCAGTACGAGCGAGCCGCGCAGAAGAGTCGCGAGGAAACCGAAGCCTGGTATCAGAACAAAGTCAGTCATATTTAGAATTCTTTTTAAATCTCCTTCTGTTTTAGAGCTATTTAGAAAGAGAAAAATTTCACATCTCATAAAAAATACATTAAAAAATCCAACAGCCCATATAATAATTGTGTCCCTTAAGGACTGAAAGTTAAGCATTCTTATGACCTTCTTTTGTACCCTATGGGAAAGTGAAAAGCGCCTTTTATTTAAGAGAGCTTTGTGCCTAATTATAAGGCAGCACTATATTGTCATGTGAGCTGAAACCCTTGTTGTCTTTGTTCCTTTCTATCCAGTTTGACAACATCACAGCTGAGGTCACTCAGAACACAGAAGCTCTGCAGTCAGGAAAGACAGAGCTGAACGAGCTGCGCAGGCAGAAACAATCGCTAGAAATTGACCTGCAGGCTCTGCACAACATGGTACGGTACACAGATTACACAAATTATCCACTTGACAAATCACTCAGCATTTTACACAGTCAGCACTCTCACCTGGCAGACGTGTGCATCGTTTAAATGATTATGAAATGCGATTGCACGAAATGTTCAGTGCCTGTCTCTGTGCATGCATGTCATCTCATTCAATGTACACATTATTCCTGTGCACCCAAGTGTTTTTTACACCATGGGAAAACAGGGGCCATTTTTATATGGCGGTTTGTCAAGATTTTTTTGTCAAGGTAATTTCTGAAGCACATACCTGCAGAGAAGTAATTGCTGAAAGTCAAAAAGGTTTGACACACCTACTCTTTCTTTATTACTGTTTCTCACATTTTAGAATAATATAACACAAATGAAAACAAAAATACTGGAAACTGAAAATATAGTAAAAATAAAATGAAATAATATAATAAAAAAGTAATTAATTAAATATACTAAATGTTATCCAAAAAAAAATAAGAATTCATATTTGTCCATGCATGCATTTAATTTAATTTCATGCACTTAAGTGTTTCCAGACTTTCCTTTATTTTACTTGGCGTCTAGCAGATTCAGCTGCTCAAACACGCGTGTCTTGCACATTATTCCTGTGTTTTTTAACCATGGGAAAACAAAAGCTGTTTTTTTATATTGTGGTTTATCGAGGTTGTTTTGTCAAGATCATTTTTGTGGACTTGCTTGAAGCACATTTCTATGGAAGCCTGTTTCCGCCACTGAAATTTTTTTTAAAAAAAAAGGTTATTCCCACTTTTTATCTCACAATTCTGCCTTTTTTTCTCAGAATTGTGAGATAAAAACTCGCAATGGCAAGTTTTAAAGTCTGACTTTTATATCTCTGAATTCTGACTTTATAACTCACAATTCTGTGAAATAAAGTCGCAATTCTGACCTTTTTCCTCAGAATTGAGAGATGTAAAGTCAGAATTTTGAGTTATAAAGTCCAATTATGAGTGGAAAAAAAGACTGATATATATTCTCAGAATTGCGAGTTTATATATTTTATATTTATATCGCAATTCTGACTCTATATCCCACAATTCTGACTTTATATCTCACAATTGCAACTTTATAACTCGCAAATGTGACTTTATATCTCAATATCTCGTTATATCGCAATTGTGACTTTATAACTCGCAATTGTATATAAATTGTGAATATATCACTAATATATAATAAAGATCGCTAAGGATTTGAGGTGATTAAGTTTCAAGAATAGGACTTTTTTTTTGTATTTTATTACTTTTTGCTTTGCTTGCACAAATGGATTTTAATATAATGTCAATCTTTTTCAATATATGACAAACTTGTTTTGTGAAACAAAAATAATGAAATTAAGCAATATAATAAAAATAATACAATTAATACACACATAGTCAATTCTTTAAACATTAAACAAAAAAATAAAAATAAACATTTATATCTGTCAATTTCATACAGAGGTTTTATTACAAAAAGTTATTAAAATAATAAGAAACGTGAATTCAGATGTTTCCAAACCTTTCTTGTTCTGCTTGGTGCTTTGCAGATTCGATCCCTCGAGGATTCTCTGCATGAAACAGAGGCACGTTACGCTCACGAAGTCAATGGGTACAACTCTCGAATTCTGCAGCTGGAGGGAGAGCTGGGACAGGTGCGGGCACAGGTGGAGCGCCAGGCGGCCGAGTACGAGGCCCTGCTCAACCTCAAAACCAAACTGGAGGCAGAGATCGCCACCTATCACCGTCTCCTGGAGGGTGTTGTTGACGACAAGGGGGACAAAAACAGGTAAGATAAAAGAGAGATAATGAGTTTGTGAACAGTGATCAAAAAATGGATGGGGAAAACATATTCCAGCTCAATGCCAGAATCATCCTTGACACTTTATCGCCTCAAGTCCTTGATGAGCTGAATCGGTTGTTTTTCTTTTAGACTGAAGCCAAATCCTTTATAAGCCTTTATGAAGAATCAAATTAGAACTGGACAAAATATCAAAGATTCACAATGTATTCAATATGATTTTGTTCGTCATGTGAAATTACTGTCAAAATTTGATTAGACAATTTATATATTGCTCTGCAGTGAATGAAAGTCCGAACAGCTGATAAAAAAATATATATATTATAATAATTCACAATAATCCTTAATGATTGAAAACAAGTCTAACTTTTTGAGTAAAAAGTATATGCAGATAAATACTGCTGTGTGTTGAAATGTTTTGTTGTAGTTAATAACAAACACAAAAGGCATGTTCATGCATGTTTGTTGCATGTTTTGAAGAAATCTGGTAACCAAACATTTTCGGTTCCCATTGACTTCAATTCTATTTTTTGTTTATATAATGGAAGTCAGTGGGAAGTGAAACAAAATATCTTCATATATGCTCCACAGAACAAAGAAAGTCATCCAGGTTTAGAATGTAAATAATGGCACAATTGTCATTTTTGGTGGACTATTCCATTCATTTTGAAATCATCCCTTTCAGTTTTGTTCACTGACTGCAATGTGTGCACATCACTGTTTTAGCATGTTCCCTTGTGAGCTGCGCATGCAAATCTAGCGTGCACTAAGCTTATCTTTCCATGGTGAAGTCAAGTAAAGGAACAAACACACGGCACAAACTCTTTCCCTACAGGATTGTGAGAAACATGTCCCAGCAAGCTTCTTTCCTTTGAAGTAGTCACCACTTAAAGATGATGAGGGGGACGTTTCGGCCCTTATATGCAAAAAAAATGTTCACACAGTGTGGGGTTTTTCAGTAAACCACTCAACTTCGATCCACCCCAGTCTTGAATATTTAGTTGCATCATTTCCCATGAAAGCACCTCTTTGTGCCACTCTCTCATGTTTTCTCTTCCCTCCACAGAGAGGATTTTTCTTTAGAGCAGGCGTTGTATGCAGGTGAGTGCCGTGACGTGTCGTGTAGATTTTAGGCATCGTCAGTATGAGTTAACAAACACGCTTGCCTAACCCACATCAAGCTTGTCTTCATACTAATCATCACTCACTGCTGTACTGTGTAACAAAGATGAGTAAACAGTGCTGCCTGAGCCCTCGCTGGCCAAATACACTCACATCACTCACATTGTTTATGTTTCTCACTGCTAACCTCATGCAAATATGTTTGAAGACAATCATCTTTAAAACTTGTTACAACAAAAGGGTCATTCTAGAAAACAGGTGCCATTTGTGTGCCTTTTTAGCCACCGCTGTTTTCTTTTTTTTGGGCTCTATTAGCATGTATGCATTTACTAAGGAAAGTAAAATACATATCAATGTATATATATATATATATATATATATATATATATATATATATAATGCAAAGCTGAATTTTTAGAATAATTTTAATATGCTGATTTACAAAACAATAAATAAATAAATTATCCATGTTGAAAAATTCTTAATATTTTGAAGCATTGAAACATTTATTTTTCAGTATCAGGATTTTATTGAAATAATTTTTGAGAAATTTACACATACTTGCTGAATAAAAATACTGATTTCTTTAAAAAAAAAAAATCTTAATGCCACAGACTTTTGAACAAGTGTTTATACATTTATATTTTAAGGTTTTTTTTATAATTATAATTCTGAAAAAAAATAATTCATATCTCAGAATATATAAAAATTTGTTCATTTAGCATGAGATGGTTAACTTTTAAACCCATTACTTGTCTGATGGGATTTTTGAAATATAAAAAAATTACCCTCTCAAACTGCAATAGGCACCTGATTCATAGAATGACCCAAGTAATATTTATTAAATTGTTGCTTTCTCAATTAATATATGCATTATGGTGAACCTTAATGATCTGTTTGCTTGTAAGAGCTTCTTTTTTTGTTTTTGTTTTTTCGTTATGCTACATAAATGTCTAAAAACTAACTCTAATCTCCAGTCTACTTTCTGTCTCCAGCTCCTCCTCCTCCTACGTCCGTCGGACTTAAGAAAGCCATCATCATCACACAAGAAATAGTGGACGGAGAAGTGGTCTCTCAGAGGGAACTTGAGCAAAATCTTACTAATCACAATGACCTGGAAGCTTCTGGGGAGGATCAGGAGTTGAGAGAACAACTTGAGCTAGTGGTGGAAGAGGCGAAAGCAGAACAACAGAAGTTAACGGTAAAAGAGGTGAAAGCTGAAGAAGAGAGAGTAGCACAACAACTGGAGTTAAAGGTGGAAAAGGTGAAAGCAGAAGAAGAGAGAGTAGCACAACAACTGGAGTTAAAGGTGGAAAAGGTGAAAGCAGAAGAAGAGAGAGTAACACAACAACTGGAGTTAAAGGTGGAAAAGGTGAAAGCTGAAGAAGAGAGAGTAACACAACAACTGGAGTTAAAGGTGGAAAAGGTGAAAGCTGAAGAAGAAAAAGCATCAGAACAACTGGAGTTAATAGAAGAAGAGGTGAAATCAGGAGAAGAAAAAGTAGCAAAACAACTGGAGTTAACGGTGGAAAAGGTGAAAGCAGAAGAGGAAAAGGTAGCAGAACAACTTGAGTTGGTGGTGGAAAAGGTGAAAGCAGAGGAAGAGTTGACAAAACAACTGCCATTAGCGAAGGAAGATGAGTTAGTGGAGGACAGAGAAGTCACCTGCTGAACACGATGAGGAGGAAGAAGCTTCTCATCATGTTGAGAAGAAAAAGTGACTTTTTACTGCTGTGTCTCATCCTAATCTTACAGCTTCAGTTGTTCTTTTTCTCTCTCTTTGTTTGCTTTTTTTTGCTCAGGTATCTTTGTGTTGACCATGACAATTTTATAAATCTCCTATGCCACAATTAAATATGTATGAGCTTCATTTTATGGTCAGTGTTGTTATTTTCTAATGTAAATTACCAATGTAAGGTTTGGGTTCAGTAACGTGTTTTTGAGTAAGCAATAAGGTATGAGAGTCTGTGCTGTATTGTGAATAAGTCATGGCTAAAGGGTGTTTCTGGGCATGACAAGATATGCGTCTTTTTATAAAAAATAGTTTCTGCAGTAAAAATCAAGAAAATGTTCTGATCTAGCATGCCTCATCTTATGGATCTCAAATAAAAACAGGAAAAAAACTTTGTTAACACCATATATGAGATTTTCTCAGACACATACAACCTGAATTTCCGGAAATGTTGAGAGGTTTTTTTATTATTATTTAAATAAAATGAAAATTAAAAGACTTTCAAATCACATGTGCCAATATTTTATTGACAATAGAACATAGAGAACATAACAAAGGCCATGATTTTAACACTGACGTTACTAAATGGGCTGAGGAATACTTCCAGAAACCATTGTCGGTAAACACAGTCCGCTGTACTATCTGCAGATGTCAAGTAAAAGATGCCAACTAAAGCTCTATTATTCAAAAAGGAGGCCATAGGTGAACATGGTCCAGAAGCACTGTCTTGTCCTGTGGGCCAAGGCTCATTTAAAATGGACTGTTTAAAAGTGTAAAAGTGTTTTACGATCAGACAAATACAAATTTGACAGTCTAGTTGGAAGTCACAGACATCTTGTTTTCCGGGCTTAAGAGGAGAGAGACCTTCCAGCGTGTTATCAGCATTCAGTTCAAAAGTGCATAAGCATGCAGCTTGCATGTTTTGGAAGGTATTATGAATGCAGGAAAAGTATATAACGATTTCAGAGCAACATATGCTCCCCTCCAGATGATGTCTGTTTTTGTATTTCACAACGATGCAGTCTGTGTTGACCCCTGGAACAACACTGTGATTAACCAATCAGATTTTGTGAAGTTTAGGCTTACAATCAGTGTTTGGTGCTTGTACATCAGTGTCAAACATCTATTATCTATCAACTTGTGATTTTAGAGATTAATCATGGTTAAGGTTAGATATGGTCAATTTTTGGATTAAAATGTTGTTCCAGGATCAACTAAATATGTTGACCTAGAAACATATCTAACTCAAAATCTAACAAAGTCAGAATTATGCAACTCTTCAGCAGCTGGAAACCTATATTAGACACTTATTTAAACACCAAAACTCCAGAAACTCATTTAAACTTTGTATTCATTAAAGAATTTCCACAAAAATATGACGCAGCACAACCATTTCAACATTGATTAAAAAAAAAAAAGTTTCTTGAACAAGAAGTCAGCATAGTAAAATGATATCTGGATCAACACTGAAGAATGAAATAATGATGCTGAAAATTAAGCTTTGTATCAAAGGAATACATTACATTTTAAAATACATTAAAATAAAGTTACATTGAATTGTAATGATATTTCACATTGTTTAGTGTTTTACTATATTTTTGATTAAATGACAAGCATTAGAGGCTTTTTCAAAAAAAAAAAACATACAGCTGTTTTGTTTGGTGTACTTTGGTGTACAAATATAAAAAGCATGTTTATGCACGTTCGTTGCACCATCATGTCATTCCAATACTTGTAGTTCTTTTTTCTGCAAGTAACAAAACAGACATTTGAAGAATATTTGACAACCAAACATTTTCGGTTCCATTGACTTACATGATTTGTTTTATTTTTTGTGCATAATGGAAGTCAGTGGAAACCGAAATTGCTACCAACATTCTTCAGAATATCTTCGGCTTTGGAATGTAAATAATGACAGAATTGACATTTGCAATGTGTGTGTTATCCTATTTTGAAATCTCTTTAGTCGCTGATTGCAATGTGCACATCACACAACATTGCTGTTTCCATACAGCATTTTCCCTTGCTGCTCATGCAAATCTTGTGTGTACAACCCTGTTGAACAAAACAGCATATATGCTCCTGTTCAGGACCAGCTTAAACCAGCTCATGAGCAACTAAGGACTAGCTAAAACCAGCTCAAAACATTACTAACCAGCATATGCTGTTTTTTATATTTCAAAATTCATTATTAGTTTTTCTGCATGTAATATCAACTTAACAATTTTTTTTAATATGCCGTTTTTTAACAGGTAAGCGTGTCTTTCCATGGTGAAGTCACTCTATAGTAACAAACACTAGACACAAAACTCTTTCCCTATACAGGCTTGTAAGAAACTTATCCTAGCAAGCTTCTGTCCTTAGAAATATAAACACCACTTAAAGACAATGAGGGGAATGTTTCCACCTTCCAGAAAACTGACCACTTAGTGTGGGGTTTTTCAGTTTTCACCCCAGACGAGTAAAAGATGAGTTGCTGCCCGAGCCCCCACTGGCTTTACACTGTTTGCTACCCACTGCTAACCTCATGCAAATAAGTTTGAAAACAATCTTTAAAACTTGTTCTGAATAATCGTACAGAATTACAACCTGTAAGCTCCAGTGACCTTGGGACTGGTCACACCACAGATTCCAGCAGCAGGTTTGGTGATCACAAGTCAGTGCTCATCCCATCATGGAAGCCACCCTAGTGTTTCCAGCCATCATTGCACCTGAAGATGTTGAGACTGGCTTCCAGTTTTGTGAATCCACCACTGAATCACCACTCTTAAAGGATTAGTTCACACAAAAATAAAAATTACCCCATAATTTACTTACCCCCAAACCATCCTAGGTGTACATGACTTTCTTCTTTGAGATTAACATAGTCTGAGTTTTTTAAAAATGTATCCTGGCTCTTCCAAGCTTGGAAACGCTGGTGGATGGTGGCCATTATTTTGAAGCTCCATATATCGTATATATGTAGCATAAAACTAACCTATACGAAAGACGAAAAACGTACGCAATTATTAGTGAATGAGACCCATTGTCTTTCACTATAAAAACATATGCAACTTACGTCATACGTTGAGTCAGAGGTCAGCGAAGAAGCAAACTCGACTTTCTCCCGAATGTGCATACGCTCCATTGGACCGCTTCAAGCATGTAGACATGACTGCCACCTTGGAGCGGTCTACGGGACATCATTCACCATACTTTAGGTTCGCACAGAGCCGTTGAGTCGTTGTGTACAGGATTGTTGCATCTTTCGAATATTCAGTTATTACTATGGTGAATGATGTCAAGTCAGACTGCTACGATATGGCAGATGGTTTACGTATCATGGCCCATAGAAACAGTTCTTAATGAGGCAGCTACTTATATTGTATCTATGGCGTATACAGCCATTGCCAGAGGTTAATTAGTTATAATTTTAAAAATAGAAATATTTTCTTACAAAAACCCATTTATCTGCTTCTTTACAATGGATATATATAATTTTTAAAAACTCAGACTGTGTTCGTCTGAAAGAAGAAAGTCATATAGGCTACACCTAGGTTGGCTTCAGGGTGAGTAAAATATGGGGTAAGTTTTCATTTTTGGGTGAACTATTCCTTTAAGCCTGGTGGCAACAGCACTATCTGTCCCAGAGATGGTGGTCACCATCTTGTGCATCTGATCTGGGCCATTCACACTTGGGGCAGTGGTGAATATTTGAAATATGTAGTGCGGTGCAATGTGTAGAAATTTAAACATTTTAAAAATCTTTTTTTCTTAGCTCACTTGAAAAATTACTTTCTCAGACTGTAATAGGCATCTGATTCATAGGGACCAAACCCATTTCCAGGAAAAGGTCACAGAGAATGAACACAGTTCCTACATTCGATATTCGTGAATCGAAAGTAAAAGTGATGATCACTAAATAAAAGGAAATCTGAGTGCGAGAGGACACAGAAGACGCACTGATAACACCAGGAAAACGCATTGTAAAACAGGTACGATAAAAAATATTTTTTAAAAATGTGTAGGTAAACGCATTATCACTCCGGGTAAATATGCCACTTGCTGGCTGACCATTATCGGATCAACATCAACATTTATTAATTGTTCTATTTTACAGCAACAACATTTGGTGGTTACATGCTGATATAAGAGGGACAAGAAACAAAGAAATTAAAACAAAGCAAACGATGATGGATTAACATCTTAATACCATAGGGATTCTCTCTGGCATGCTTTATTTACTAATTTATTTATAATTCACGGATGGATGAATGAATTACTAACCTCTTTGACTCTAACCCCCAGCTTACTGTCTCCAGCTCCTCTGTCTTCTGAACTTGAGCAAAATCTTACCAATCACAGCAACTATGTTTTTGAGAAAGAAGATGAGTTATGCAGAACAGAGGGAGTTAGCATTGGAAAAGGCGAAAGAAGAGCAAGAGGAGTGGGGAAAACAAGTGGAGTTAGCGATGGAAAAGGCGAAAGATGAGGAAGAGGAGTTGGCAGAACAAATGGGGTTAGCAATGGAGTCAGCGATGGAAAAAGCGAAAGAAGAACAAGAGGAATGGGGACAACAAATGGAGTTAGCCATGGAAAAGTGGAAAGATGAGCAAGAGGAACGGGCACAACAAATGGAGTTAGCCATGGAAAAGTGGAAAGATGAGCAAGAGGAGTTGGAAGAACAAATGGGGTTAGCAATGGAGTCAGCGATGGAAAAAGCGAAAGAAGAACAAGAGGAATGGGGACGACAAATGGAGTTAGCAATGGAAAAGTGGAAAGATGAGCAAGAGGAGTTGGCAGAACAACTGGAGTTAGAGGTGGAAAGGGTGTTAGCAAAATAAGGAGTTAGCAGAACAACCAGTGCAGAAAGATGAGTTGGTGGAGGAAACAGAAGTAACCCACTGTACACGATGAGGAGGACGATTATCAAGATGATTTGAAGGAGAAAGTGACTTTTTATTGTCTCATCCTAATTAGCATTAGTGGTTCTTCATCACTGTCTAACCTTCTTATAGCTCAGTTTTTTTTGTGTGATGACCATGATATTTTAAATCAAGCACCTTCGCCACATTAAAACTTGAATGAGCCTCATTTTCTGCTCAGTGTTTATTATTTTATAATGTACTTTGCCAATCAAGAGTTTGCAGTCAGTCATAATGTTTCTTTCTGAAATAAATTAAATATATTTATCAAGGGTGGACAAAAAAAATGACAGCAATAGATTTATAATAACACAAAACATTTCTATTTCATATAAATCGTGTTCTTTTAAACATTCCATTCACCAAAGAATAAGAATCCTGAACAAAAATGTATCACGGTTTCCACAAAAATATTATGCACTCTCAGAAATAAAAGGTAAAAAAGCTGTCACTGGGGTGGTACCTTTACAAAAGGCATGTTTATACCTAAAGACTCAATTTTGGTACCTTAAAGCACATATAAAGTGTACATATTTGAACCTAATTGGTGAACCTAAGTGTACCTTTTAAAAAGGTACCACCAGAGTGACAGCTTTTGTACGTTTATTTATGAGAGTGTGAGACAGAATAATCTGACACTGAAGTCTATATTCAAATGAAATAATTGTAATAATATCTTACAATATTACTGTTTTTACTGTGTTTATATATATATATATATATATATATACATACATACATACACATATATATAGGCATCGTATATGCATTTTTGATCCCCAAACCTTTGCATGCATATAGTGATTTTACCCCAAATAACAGACAAAGAATCTCTTGTATAGAAGACTGTTTATTCATGACCATTTCATGATGTCCAATATTGATGCATTTGGCGAAACAAAGAAGGCAAAAGGAAAGAGGAAAGGGAAAATACTGCATGACTAATGTCAATAAAACACTGTCAGACAACAGAGCTACGTGATGAAACATAAGAGTGTATCAAAAAAACGTTTATCTGACATACAAATAACATTTATCCTATAAATGCAAAGCAAGGAATTTAATCGTCTCCCTGTTGAGGTGCAAATTACAGGTGGAGGATCGACATCACTGGCCAGAGGTGTATGATGGAGTCCACGGATGCTGGTCTCGGGATTGCACATCATGTCCTTAACGGGAGAAGGTCTTGCCACTGGACAGATGATATGAGGGTTACATTCATATTCACAGGTTAAACGGTGAATAAATATAGCTGTATACTCAGTATGTACTATAGACAATTGATGCCAAAAAAAGTAAAAGTGCACACATAATATATAACCAAAATAACATTTGAAAAATATACCATTCTCTGAATTACAATCATGAATTCTAAAAGGGCCATAGCATGCCCATTTTCAACAAAACTACTTAATAATTGAGACTTGTTTAAGCATAAAAGTTAATTTTGCATCCAGTGTCCCCTTTAAAAGCAGGGTATACGATTTTTCAAAAATGCCTTAGAAAAAGATTCGGGCCCCTTTAGCAAAACCAACCTGTAGCCAATCGGCAGCAATGCATTAACTAATGTCACCCAGTGGGACCTTTACTATTTATGCATATAAGGATATGGGTTTTTGTTTTACATTTAAAGCTGTATAAATAAACATTAGCAAATGCATTATGAACAAACATAAAATCAAGAATAATCATTAAATGGAAATAAATATTACTCTATAGTAATAAAAGTGAAAATGGCTGCTCATTATTAGTTCAAAATAATTAATGCATTAACTGTTAGCAAATGAAAACTTCCTGGAACGTGTTACCCAGGAATCCTTAAAGTCTGTTGACACTTCACGTTCCAGTTATTGTGAATTCTGACTAAGGAGGTTGATTTTACTGTGCAAATATTAACTGATTGAGGAAAACGTCTAGTTTCTAGAAGTGTTGGCTTTATACTGTAGGGACTATAGAGGTCAACAGCGACAAGCAGCTTGGTTATAGAAACATTTCTTAAATGAAATGAAAATTCTAATGTATTTTCCATTTAACAGAATATTCAAATAACAATAAACATTTGAATTTGACTGAAAACAAAAATCTATATGAAATTTCAAACTTTGAAAAGGCAAAACTGTGCACTTTAATGACTTCATGAAGAATAATTTAAGTACGAACTGGCATATATTAGAGGTTCACTGCAAAATATTAAAATATGCTTAAGATAAGACTTTTCTTTTACAATGCATTATGGGAGTTTGTGGTTGCTGTTGAGCTCTTTTTCAATAGCAACAGCAACTTCTCCAATCATTGGATCTTTCTTCAGGATTATGTTTAACGTTGACCTTCTCTAGGAAGCCATTAAACAAGTTTGCTTTCCAAATTAAAAGCACAGTGACATATAAAACTAAATCATTAGAGCTTATGGGCGGTCGATTTCGAAATCTTTCCACATTACTGATAAAAAAAATTTAATTAATCTACTAGAAAAAATGACATTTGATTCCAGGTAGATGTAGATGAAGACAGAAGTATCTGCAGCATTTGGCTACATTTCAAATTAAACAAGCTCAAACAACAACCAGATAAGTAAGTAATATGAAAAGTACATGGTAATCTGCTCTGATATGATCAGCCTCTAAGAGACACCGGATGGTGCAATGCCAATTCAAACACACACCATCACAAATGAATCTTTTGCAAGCACACGCCTCTGGTGTTGAATAAAACCCAGAGATATGCACAAACATCAGCACAAATCAACCGCCTCTACTGGAAAAAAGCCCATGAGAAAGAGATTTAATTTTCAAAGACCTGGACGACATTGTGCGGTTTCACTTAAAGTGTGAAATACTAATGATTGTGAAACAGCACTTACGAAATTGTTTTCATCTCTTTCTTCTCAGCGTCTGGGCGAGCACGATTGAGTACCTTGAGGAAGTCCGAGGTCTTGGCCCTCATACGAGTGTGGATGTAAGCCTAAAACGAGAGAAAACACACCTATTAGAGTGGAAACAAAACCTACATTCCCAAGATTAGACATTAACTTTTTCTTCACGCTGACAAATGTGTTTCATCTGGCCATTCAAAGTGCTGAAGGGTTAAATGACAAGTATGCAAACTGAGAAGCACATTATAAAGCAATTATAATTACACATTACAAACTCAAGGGTTGTGTTCGACCATTCATAAACACTTGAGTCAATGTTGGGCAAAGAGGCGTTTCTGAGGAGGGTCTCACCTTGGAGCACTTTATGTGGTAGTGCAGATAGTCCCGGAAGGTGTGGATGAGGTTGATGGTGTTGTCTCTGGTGTTGGCGTTGGTGTGTCGAGGAAACAGCACTGTTGAGAAATGATATCAGTATTTTTATTTCAAATATAATATGGAATCCACTGTAATTGTGACATGTTTAGGTAACCTACAGAGAAAGTTTGGAATCAGTTAGATGTGTCTTATGTTCATCAAGGCTGTATTTATTTAATCAAAATACAGAAAATGTTATATTGTGAAATAATACTACAATTTCAAATAATGATTTTCTATTTTAATATACTTTGAAATATAATTTATTTCTGTGACGCAAAGCTAAATTTTAGGCATCATTGCTTTAGTTTTCTGTTATACATATATATATATATATATATACACACATACATACACACACACACACACATATTTACTGATTTATTTTTTTTTTTTTAATTAATAAATTTTATATACGTGATCCTCAACAAAAACAAAAACAAAAAAAACACTAATAAGTTGCACAGGTATATTTGTAGCAATATCTAATTATCGATTATTTAGTCTTTCAGGCCAAAAAATCATTAGGATACTTACATTTTTATTTAAATATTTCTACTGTAAATATATCAAAACATATTTTTTGATTAGTAAGAATTTATCATGGCTAAGAATTTAATTTGGACTATTTTAAATGCAATTTTCTCAATATTAAAAATTTTGTACCTTCAGATTACAGATTTTCAAATAGGCCAAATATTGTCCCATCCTAATAAACCATTAGGTCAGGGTCACATATACATATATATATATATAGAGAGAGAGATTTATCATAAAAATGTACACATGTAACTAAAGTACTCATACCTGCCAGTGCGATGACAGAATACACTAATATTAAAGACAGAGAGGCTTTTAAAACAGCTCTTTTTATCTTATTCAGTGTTGCTTCTCAAGTAAATGTTTAAAAACTTGCAAAAAGACTCCTTAAAAACTTCAGAAGTCATGTTGCAGTGCAGTTACAGAACTGATGTCTATGTCTAATTCTAAAGGTATAAGATCAATTTTATTAACTAAATACATTTAATAAAACAATCTGTCACAAAGATTAGTATTTTCAGTTACTGCTGCTCTGTATATCTTGAAATGAACAAATAAAACAGAACTTAATAAGCACTCAGTAAACATTGCATGTTTCAAGAAGCTTCCTGGTTGCATGCAAAACTGAAGTGGAATAGCGCTGCTAAATGCTGTAGGCTTTGATAAAAGGGTGTGGCACTTTAATTCATTAAAGGTTTGTGTAACTGCCATGAAGAGAAGCTGGGCGTTTGTTCTCCTGATCCGAATGCAAATAAACAGTGCACCTGTCACAGATAAGCAGCAGTGATCTGCTCTGGCCTCATAACGTACAAATTAACTCTTGAACCTAACAAGAGTCTATATTTAACTGGCAGCTGTGGTTGATAATAGTGTTTTACTAAGATCGCAATACTGTAATGAACAGTTCCCAAGTGCCATTTTCAAGTACAGATGTTAAATGAATGTTTATGTGTTTGTGAGCTCATGATACAAACCAAAAGTGATGTAGCCAATGTTGTCTCCCACAGCGGCGTCAGTGTCCTTCAGCTCCAGAGGAGGTTCTCTGTGACTGAACAGCACCTGAGGAGCCGTGTGACTGGCCCTCCTGCCTTCTTTAAACTCCTGAACACAAAGAAACACAGGCATCAGTCCACTATGTCATCATAATGACTGCCAAAACACCATCGTTAACACACACGCCAGCTGTTCTTGTGGTGATCTGCACTGCTGACATTATTATGTGCAAGTGATTTTGTGAAAGTAGTCAAATTGGACTAGAAATGCACTGTATTTGTAAAGCTTTTCATTCACTGGATTATAAAAAAGCAAACATTTCCGGAAAAATATAATTGTATTATAAAATATATTCAAATACAAAACTATGGAAGCCTGTATCTGCCATAGAATGAATACATAATAATAATAATAATAATAATAATATTGAAAGAAGGTCAATGCACCTTTTTCTAATAATCTGACTTTCTTGCTATGCATATTTTTTGTTTCTGCCACAGAATAATAGTAAACAAGGTAACCGCCACTTTATATCACACAATTCTGACTCAAAATGTCAGTTCAAATTTCTGAATTTTTCTCTCACATTTCTGAACAAAGACATAACTGACAAAAAAACTTTATAAAGGGGGGAAAAAATTAACTTTAAGACAAAATATCAATTAACATTTTCATTTTCAAACCACAGAAATCTTTAAGTGCATTAATATTACTGTTTTTACTGTATTGTGATCAATTTAATGCAGCTTACACACTCAGGAAATAATATTCCTAATAAATATTCTAACTAAAGAGGAACATTTAAATATCTAAAACTCCTTAAAATAGGATACATTTATAAGAAAAAGAACTGCATAACATATTAGAACTTTTTTTTCTAAAATAAATAAAATTATGCTTGTGCAGTTAGACGCATTTTTAAAGATACTATGAAAACAAGCCTGAATGTGTTGTGTGTGTTGCTTCTTAAATAAATGTATCTTTTTTTAAGAATCATTAGACATTTTTATATTTTACTTTTATATTATATTATATCAGCAAAAGAAAATATTTTTTTAATATACATATAGTCGCCCTAAAACATTTTTGGTCACTTAAAAAGGCCTTAATGCCATTGCATTAGACACAAACTTTGTTGGAAGTTACACATTTATTAAAAATAATAGCCTTTGCAATAGTATTTCTACATAATGCAAATTTCTGCATTTTCAATTGTGGCCTATTTGTCCAAATACTTTTTGAGGCTACTGTACATATGTTACAGTGATATAAAATGACTTAAGTGACAAGCACACAAGCTCTAACAATGAGCTCATAAGTTCTGAGGTAATTCTAAATGACAGCATTTCATTCTGTAAATACAGAAATGACGGCATTGCTTGGCATACAGTGGTTTAACCTTGTCATTTAAATGTGAAACCATGACACAAAATGACTGGATTGAAAAACACCCGGAGGGCATGTGTATAAACAGAAAGAGGCAGCAAAGAAATAGTCAAAATTGAACATGAAAATAGGATAAAATGAGTGAACCTGCATGAACACTTTCCCGATGATGACATCATCGTCATCCTTGAACACTGTGCTGAACACAACAGTTACTCTGTCTTTCTTAGCCTCGATATACCTGAAACCAAGGACAAGAAAGACACAAACACAGGTGAGACACAAGCTGGATTACACACTTTGTGCAACAGATGTAAAACTCACCTAAAATAAAATATGTAAATATTAAATACAAGTAATAACATACTAAGAATTAGTGCTGTCTAATGATTAATCACATCCAAAATAAACGTTTTTGTTTACACAATATGTGTGTGTACTGTGTATATTTATCATGTATATATAAATAAAAACTCATGCATGTATATATTTAACAAAAATATGTTTATATATTTAAAAATATATGTAAAGATTTTATAAATATATACTGAATGTGTGCATTACATTCATTTATTATTAAAATAAATGAATTCAATCAAAATTGTAATGAAATAAATTCACAAGACCTTTTTTAATATATTCTATCTGAATTAATAATTAATCTGAATTAATAAATTATTTTAAACTAAAGGGTTACATTACATCGTCGTTATCTTTAGGCCACATCCCTAAACCACTCAAGCTGGCGGTTATTAAGAGTCTCTTATTAAGAAACCATAACTAGACCCTAGTGAACTGGCAAATTACAGACCCATTTCTAATCTTCCATTTATGTCTAAAATTTTAGAGAAAGTTGTATCTGCTCAACTGAGCTCATTCT